>CAEGAE010021000.1:0-21967 GCA_903067095.1 Girardinus metallicus | reverse complement strand
GGGGGGGGGGGGGGGGGGGGGGGGGGGGGGGGGGGGGGGGGGGGGGGGGGGGGGGGGGGGGGGGGGGGGGGGGACATTGTGTGTGTTATCAGTGAGGATTTGCAGACCCGGGGGATAAGGGATAAGAGGTGCTGGAGGGAGAATCTTCTTTGAAGCCTTGTCCCTGCACTCAATTATGCTTAAATGATGTTTAAGTATAAACATAATTTAATATCAGAATAATATAATTGAAGTATATAAGATTTAGACTTAGACTTATCACCTGTTTTTCAGTTGACTCAGTTGTATGTAGTACTCCTGTAGCTTAGTGCAATCTTTTATTTATTTATTATTTATTTATTTATTTGTGAACTGAAAAGGATACTGCATCAAAATCTCCTATGTCTCCTTCATCCGTGTGACATATTAAGCATACTGTGGACAAGAAAAAATAAGCAAATACCATAAAATAGACAAAAATAGTAAAGCTCAAATGTAGCTAATTATATTGTATTGACAATTAAAAAAGCAAGGAAAGAGAAAACAATATTAAATATGTCCAGCTGCCATTCTGTATGTCATGACTGGAATCACACCAAAACTGAGGGTATATTTACCCAAACAAACCAATATATAGGTATTAAAACAACTTCATTTACATGTTTTAGAGGGTGGCTGAGGGGCTGAGCACATTATATTCTTTGTAATTGTCGGACACTTACAACATTTGTAAAAGGTCAGAGTGAGCAGAAGGAAGGAGTCAGAAATCAGCAGGTCTGTTTGTGGAAACCTTCTGCCAGTGTGCTGTATCTGAAGTGTCTGTAGAAACTGCAACTGTTAAAGTCAAAACTTCTTGTAACAACTCCGCTTAACATGCAGGTTATAGTTGTGAGCAAATTTTAAAATCAAAATCAATGTTGCATTTCATCCCAGCAAATGAGGTCTACCCTCAGCATTGCAACAATGTCTAAAAACTTTAGGCTGTTTTTGCCTAAATTAAAGTCTGTAAAGAAGACAGTTTGCCTCTTCTGATTGATGACAAACATGTTGGATGTAAAATTCACTTTCATCATGAGGCTCAGAGTTTTAGAGCAAGTAGGTTCATTATGCAAGCAGTTCTATTGTTGACTGTGGAGTGTGCAAAAAAATGTGAACAGGGCAAAATGATCACATTATTCCCCTTTCAAAAAGAGACAAATGGCCACAAAAGTAAAGTGAGTTTGGAGAATATGGATGATTGCCATTGCACAGGAAGTTAGGATGGAGCCCTAACAGTGAAAGTAGATATTTTGTTTGGAAAAATTGGTGTTTATTGACACAAAAGTAATGGGGATAGATATTCTACTGTGCCAAACTTGCTGCAGAATAACGGTAAACCTGCCTGGAGGTAAAATCGAAACTCCTAATTTGTACCTGTGATATCCAACTGTGCATTGCGCAAGAGCCCAGTGACACCAGGTAATCCAGGTAATTACATTCAGTTTACATTGTGTAATTGCAGTTATGGTTACAACAGCTATTTCTATATTGTGAAGGCCAGTATTGCTCTGCACAGCAGGTTGTGACAACAGATGCTGTCACTGCAGCAGCATCAAGCTACATCCTCCCAGTTTCCATTACCACAGCAAGATGGCCAAGCACCAACCTGGGAGATCAGGATGGGTTAAAGCTTAAGCAACTATTGACCTGAAGTATTAGCTTTTGATCATCAGGATGCAGGACCTGTGCCCTGTCAGTATGCTCTTATTTACAAAGAAGATGTTACAAAAAGGTATGGAATAAAATATGTCCATGTTAAACACATAAATAAGCCTTTTTACTAAACTATTTCAATATTTACCCAAACAAACCAATATATAGATACTAAAACAACTTCATTTTCATGTTTTAGATCCAAAAAGTGTTAACTGTTAGTACAAATAATTATTTTTACATGGATGTTTTACAGTGAAATTATGTTGTTCTGAATGTAGCATGAGTTCATGGCAGTAGTTCCCCTGAACATCAGTGACAATAACAGTTGAGTGCTATTTTCTTTCCCCACTGGTTGCCAGTGTTTCTACTGTCCCTATGAACACTGCCCTGGTGAAAAAATTTAATATATTAAAGTGTATTTTGAATAATCTTTACTTTTCTGAAATATATTTTTAGTATGTTATCAAGTGGATATAATTATTAAGATTATATTAAAAATGTAAAATGAAAATATTTTTAAAACATTCTTCTAATATTCTTTTAAAAAACGTATTTTGGCACACTTTCTGAAAGTGTAATTTTTCTAAAATATACTTTAAGTTTTAATTAAATATATTAGTAAAATTATACCTTGGATAATTGTTTTAAAAATACATCTTGCATGTATCTGTAAAATTGTATATTTTAAATGTACATTTAAAAAAATATTACAAATATATACAAACAATACTTTTCTGAAGTTGTATTTTTGGCAATATTTTCGAAACAGTTCTTGTATATTTAATGAACCTTAATAAATCTCAAAATAAGTATATTTCAGTAATATTTGCAAATATTTAGTAAATACTTTATAATTATATTTCAATAAAACACTTTCAGTGTTTACATGCATGCTACCTTATGCTAATGGAATATGGCTTATTAAGTGCCTTAGTAATCTTTTGCTGTTTTGTTAAAATGACAATAAATAAACAATCCTTATAGTGGAACTTAAGGATTGTACTGTAATATAGTTTTAAAAAAAGTAATAGATAATTTGTTCATACCTCATAATGTCAAACACTGACATTTTATGGACAGAGGTTCTTAAGCAAAACATCATTGGTCCTTAACACTAAATTTAGAAGGTATCTTCAGTTTTACATCTCTCTGAATATGATCTGTTTTTATCAGTTAACTAAAATACAGAAGCTGTCTTTACCCAATCTACTTTCAGATGTAAATTCTATTAGTGAATGGCATTAGCTTCAGTTCACACACCAGAACAGACAATACACAGGTTCTTTTTATTTTTGAAAACCACCATACAAATAACTAGTAGAAGAAGAACGGCATCACCGTGAAGCTAAGAAGGAGAAGAAATGCTCTTCAAATTCATAATTTTTACTCACACAATATTGCCTTAAAAGTAGAGAGCAAATTGATAATAGTTATTAGTTCTAGTAAATTCAAGTTGGTGACCTCCTAGTCCGAGATAGACAACAACACAATAGGACAAGAACTGGATGGAAATTAAATGTGGGTCACGAAAGGGGAGGAAGGCTGCTGGTGCTGGTGGTAAGTGTGCTTAAAATTCTAATGATCTTAGTTTAATTATAAACAGTGCAATACATATATAAACAAGAACGTTTGTTTCAGAAGTAGTCATTTTATCAATTTTATTGTGACTATTATAATTATTATAACAATCATTCATAATTATATTTCAATAAAACACTTTCAGTGTTTACATGCATGCTACCTTATGCTAATGGAATATGGCATAAGGTAGCATAACTTCATGTTATAACTGCATAGTGGCGCTGTGTGTTGCAACTTGATATAGTTTTCTTCATCAACTTAACCCGGTTTTAATTAAGCTCAGTATGCCAAAGAGACTTTGATATTGTGAGGCTTTTGTTATAAATTGTTCATCATTGTTTTTATCTTCAACACATTGTTGCAGTCTAAGCAAATCGAGATGAAAGAGGAAGCCAGTGATCAGGTATTAGAAAACCTAAAGACTTTCCTGTCTCAGAAGAGGCCCTGGCTCCACCAGATCGCCACACCAGTTCTCAGAATGAATCTCTACAACGTCTTCATGCTTTTCTTTTTTTTTTTTCTTTAAAGGTTTTTTTTGGCTCCAGTGGCCCCCATTTGAAAGTAGTCCGACAGGAAAGAGGGTAATGAGAGGGGGCGAAGACATACGGCAAACGTCGCCAGGCTGGGAATCAAACCCACGACCACCACCATAAATGGGTCGCGCCCCGCCCCTGCACCACCACTGCACAAGGCCTTGCTACATTTTAACAGCAAAAACTGGTGTGTTTCTGACACCACAAAGTGCTTTTAAACATGTCTTGATTTGAAAATAATTGAACATAATTTAAGAACCAGAAGAAACCAGTCTGAGATGATTGGCGCTTTACAACATGGAGCGTTATCCTGCTGAAGGTCGCCAACAGAAGATGGGTACGCTGTGGTCATAAAGGGATGGACATGGTTATCAACAATACTCAGGTAGGCTGTGGCGTTGACACGATGTTCAATTGGTACTAATGGGCCTAAAGTGTGCCAGGACAATATCCCCCACAGCATTGCACCACCACCACCAGCCTGAACCGTTGATACAAGGCAGATGGATTCATGCTTTCATGCTCTTGATGCCAAATTCTGACCCTACCATCCGAATGTCGCAGCAGAAATCGAGACTCATTAGACCAGGGAACGTTTTTTCAATCTTCTATGGTCCAATTTTGGTGAGCCTGTGTGAATTGTAGCCTCTGTTTCGTGTTCTTAGCTGATAGGAGCAAAGAACCTGGTGTGGTCTTCTGCTGCCTTAGCCCATCCGGTTCGAAGTGTTGTGCATTCAGAGATACTCTTCTGTATACCTCAGTTGTAATGAGTTGTTATTTGAGTTACTGTTGCTGTTCTATCAGCTCAAACCAGTAGGGCCATTTTCCGCTGACCTCTGGCATCAATAAGTCATTTGCGCCCACAGAACTGCTGCTCACTGGATATTTTCTCTTTTTCAGACCATTCTCTGTAAACCCTTGAGATGGTTGTGTGTGAAAATCCCAGTAGATCAGCAGTTTCTGAAATACTCAGTCCATCCCGTCTGGCACCAACAACCATGCCACGTTCAAAGTCTCTTAGATCACCTTTCTTCCCCATTCTGATGCTCGGTTTGAACTGCAGTAGATCGTCTTGGCCATGTCTACATGTCTAAATGCGTTGAGTTGAAACCATGTGATTGGCTGATTCAACATTTGTGTTAATGAGCAGTTGGATAGGTGTACCTAATAAAGTGGTCAGTGAGTGCATTTAAAATATGAAAAAGTATGATGTATGCACTGTATTTAGTCAAATTTGATCAGTAGGTTGTGTCATAGTCTGGTATTAAGCAAAAGTTGCTGGATGCTTGGCATTTTAGCTAATAAAATATGTAAATGAAAATAAAAAATGTTCATGAAGAATGATGAATACATTGTACATTTTAAGAAGATTTTAACTTGTTAGTTCATATTTTGACTTTAATAATAATAATAATATAATAACGTAAAAAAAAATCAATCTATCTCCAATAACTGCTGGCCCCTGCCACTCAAATTGTAACATTCTTGAATTGCACACAAAATCATTCTAAGAGCTTTAAATGCAGCCACACAGCCCCTCATTTAGAAGCATAGCCAAACATAAATGTGTTTTAGGTTTCCTTACTTTTGCTACCTTTTGTGTGTGTCTTAATGTGTCTACCTCCAAAATGTTATCTGATCAGAATCCAGTGAAGTTGTGCTGTGTTTGTTGTTTTTGGCAGACTGTACAATTCCCTATGTGCTGTTTAGGTTTGTCACACAGATACTGCTGCCCAAAAAATGATATCAAAGAAATAAACTAATTCCCAGGCAGTGGGAATTAGTAATGTGTTTGGCAGTAATGTGTTTGACTTGTTACCTCCAAAAAGTTGGAAGTAGTCACCAGCATAGTTAAAAACTATAGAATGGTCCGCAACCATTCAATTTATCTAAGTAATACCTAGAATTTGCTTCCACAACATGTAAGAGAATATATTGAGCAGTTCTCTGTTCTCTCTCTGCTGGCCACTACTTACAGACACCTGCAAAGCCATCTGAGGACACACATGAACATGCGCACGCATGCACACGCACACACACAACCCCCTGTGGCAATCCTGCTCTGCTGATAAGCCATTATTTTGTGGCACTCCTCAGTCAGACTAACTGTTGGGTTCCTGACAGGAATGAGAATCCAGGCAATTCCAGAAACTCTCAAGAAGTAGTAGAAACCAAACCTTTAAACACATTAGAGAACACAATCCACACTATACTTTGACATTATGCTGAATAAATTAAAAGCTGTTAAAGTCTAACCCAGCTTATAAGCAAGTACTTGACTAAGATATTCTTTTATTGTTTTGTTGAACAGTATCTTGTGAACTTTCATGAACTGGAATGTTGAACTAGCTGTGTGGAAGATGAAAGTTTGTCAGCACTGAAGAAGGTCAAAGTGACTTCCATGACACTGAAGACTTCTGCTGACTCAGGGAAAGGAACATAAAATGATTCAGCATGTTTGGTCTAGGGCACCTTTAATTTCTTATGTATCTACTGCTCTCTTCTCTTTGTTTTGGGAAAACAGATGTTCTTCTTGTTCTCCAGATGTTTTATCTCACTGGTGAATAAAAGCTTTTCACTATCAGTGATTCTTACTGAGGGAAGCACTTCACAGTCTCTTCATTTGAATTAATGTCAGTTAATCACAGTTCACCCAGCCTATTGCATATCACGGTAATATAAAAAGGATCAAGTTAATTTTTAAGCATTCATAAAATATAACTTGGAAAACAAACATTTTGAATCACAAATATTAATGTTAGTCTCATCAATAGGTAGAGACAATGTGCTATGCAATGTGGATGAGTACTGCTGTCATTCTGCTCTGTCTGCATTCACTCAAAAACAAGAACTGTTGTGTTAGAAACATGTTCATGCAGTGCTGTCTCAATGGAAAACCTAATATGGCATTATTCATTTTAAACCTGGTATTTATAAAACTTTAAAACCCAATTAGTTCTTACTTAAAAAGTATATGCAGACTCGTTGCTTCAGCACATTTTTGAAACTAGAAAGTACTTATAAAAAAATAAAATTATTTAATTTCAAACACTTCCTGGCTCTTGCTTTTCATTTGTTTATCTGTTCAAAAAAAAAGAAAAAAGAATGAAAGTTTGCTTATGTTTTAATAAAATAAACAATTGCATGCAAGGCTACACTCTGGCAGAACAGGGTGCTCATGAAAATGAACTTACAACTCACTCGTTGCAGTTTCATGCAAATGTAAATGTCAAATCTAGTTACTAAGAGCTGCACATCTATGAAAGTAGCCTCAGTCTTGATCAACTGGCTGCATAGAGAAAGTAGTTGAGTAGAGTAGTTGCATGTTATAACTGTGTGGAGGTATAGGTCTACCTTTTCACCTTAAACATCTTAAAACTATTTTTTGTGACAAAAAGAGTGGTTTAATTAGTTACTGCTGATGATGGCCCAATGCACTTGCTGGCCTATCTTGACTGTCACAGACATTCACATTACTTAATTAACCAAGTTAACTTTTAAAATGTTTTTCCCTCTAAATGCCCATAACTTATTTAAATCAAGTGCTTATTATGAGTAGATAAGAGAAGTTAAATCCACTAAGTTTATTTGATTAAAGTCAACATTGTAATTCACTATACACCCAAAAATTCACTGGATTAAACTGACTAAATTTATTGAGTGTTTGCAAAACCTTGATCAAAGTCAAGTCATATATACTAATTTTTTTTCAATAAAAAATGTTACATTTTACAGTGCTTTGTAAGTCATCCATTCTGAACAACTCAAATCATCGCTCACACATTTTATAATTTTGAAACATGGCTTCAAAAGACTCCTCACTTTAAGTTATGATTCATACAAGAACCAGTCAAACTATCCAGGGGCAGGTATAACTTGTGGTTACATATGTGAAAAAGACAGGAAATGCACATGATCAAATCCAGGTGTTTCCTGGAAACACTTACTGGAGGATATTTTGTTTTTTGCTGAGTAGGTTATAATACCTAGGTGGATACTGAAAAGAGAACAAACTTAAATTTATAGGGTTAAAAAACAAGTTGGAACACTGTCACACAAAATATGATACAATACTTTTGTCAAAAAGGTAAATGCTAATAGTTCAGTAGATGTGCCAGCTGACATTTTTTTTCAGAAGCAAATGATTGTTTCACGCTGAAGTAACAGCAAGAAAATAGCTCTGATCAACAGAAGAGATAAAGGTAACAAATGTGGAACAAAAACATTATGGATCTAAGCCTCCATTATTCATGGAAGACCATGTTGAGGAAACAAAAAGATAAAAACAAAACACAATGGTCAATTTATTCACAAACTTTACATTTGGAATCCCAATGACTGTATACATTTAGCAGCAAGATATAGCAAGTTCACTGTAGCTCCTGCACTACTGGAAGGTTTTCTCTTCATTTCATCAAATGGCTAATACCATTTAGTCTGTTCTTGAGAACTTTAGATAGAATAGAACATGATAGAATAGATGCGGTTGCTTTCATGCTGTATTGTTTATGTTTTATTAAACTTTTCGTCTTCTTATTTGAAATAGGCTGTGCCATATTCCAGACCAGGACAAAGGTTGCTTACTTAAAAAAATGCCCTTAATAAGTTAAGTTAGTGAGGTCCTGTGGAGACTGGAATGGTTGTTTCAGTGTGGCGCTTTCAGAATGACTGCCTTCGTAACAAAAAGTGACAAACTTTGAAAAAGCATATTCACATATATTCTTTGCTACAAACATACAAACATGTTTTGTCATAATTAATTCAAATGTAATAAGAATTTTTCCATATCAACTTAAAATTTAGTATTTTGACAAAATACTTTTCACATCAAATTATTTTAATGACAAAAGCATTTTGAAATATTGAACATCGTTGTTGATGCCAATATTAGTAACATACAAGAAAGAATTGTGGTAACCTGGCAGATAGAATTCACAAAGTAAAATTTGGAAAGCATAATCTGTAATTCAAATTGCAGAGACAGATTAAAAATTGTAGGTTGTATCAGCCGAGCTTATTGAGCCTTTACAGAGTGTCTGAGAAAAATGCAAAGACAGACTATGCCCACAGTGGTGCCTCTCCTGTTCTGTAAACAAAAGGATCTGGGAAGGTGAAGCCAAGAGCAGGACAAAAAGCGCTGATAACATACCCTAGAGATCGCTCGGGCTCCGCGACTCTACTCAGAGCTGAGGGAGAGCTGGAACAAAAGCAGCACTGTACTTGGGCAGGGTGTAGGCAACAATGCTCACCCTCTGGATGAGACCACATTTAGGTTGGATCGGAGATGAGCAAGCTATCTAAAGCTTTTCTCACACATGCACTGCCTTTGGGCTATCTGGTGTCTGGCTCCCCAAAGCATCACAGGTAAGGTTCTAGTTGTCTCTTGCAACTTTTAAATGGCAGTTTAAAGCAATAAATGATGATTAATCCTGTCAGTAACTTTAGGTTGAGCTGTTAAAGCAGAAAAGAGAAATGTGTTATCCTTTTGCTCAAAAGGTTGACAAAGTGAAGTAACTGGGCACAGAAACTAAAAAAAAAAAGCATATCATTTAAGTCCGATCTGTCAACACTTGGTTGCACAATATGATAGCATGAAAATGAAGATTTGCACAAGAGATGTTTGCTGCATCTTTTCAGGTTTAAAGGGGGTTACATAAGCCTCTTTGAAAAGTTTACCCAGGTTAACCAGGTAAAGTAGCATTTAGGTGCAATTTCACCTGTAAAAGTGAAACTGCACCTAAATGCACCTAAACTTACTTCTTTCATGTAAGTCCTTAAACTAAACTCATCTAGAATTTAAATTACATTTTTGCTACATATAAAAAAAGAGATCTTGAATCCAGACGTTATGTTTGCATCTTTATTGGACTTAATAAAGGGAAACTAAAACAACATACAGATTCAAAACAAACTGACAGTCAAAAGATTGTGTTATAAAACACAAAAAACAGTGTATATATCTGAGGTGCTAGATTTCTATAATTAGCAAGTGCTTTCATTCTTTATAAACTAATTAGTTAACAAACATTCAAAAGACACAATGGCTTAATTGCTATGTTTATTGGTGCAGAGAGTGGTGGTTTCTGACATGAAACCGCCCAGGGCGTTCTCTTGTTAGGGCTGGCATGAAACCTCAGCAGATTGTGGCACAGAGATGGAAGCAAAGCTGGACAAATAATTTGAATTTATAATGATATTGATGAAATTTATTTAAACTCTAAGTAGTTAATATACAGGTATTTTTATGGGAATGTGGATCTACTTGAGAAGCAATTTTAATCATATTTCACATTTTACTCTGTCATGTAGCGCGGAGTGCTGGTATTGGTCTTGACTTGGTCTAGGTGGTCCTGACTACAACACTGAGCTCTCTATAGCTTCATGTGCTCTCAGCTATGTACGAGATCTAATTGTTCGCTGCCTGCTCTAGATAATACAACCTGTCTTGTTGACTGTCAGTTTGGTTCTCAATGGCTTGCTCAAAAGCTCTTCTGTAGTAAAGATCTGTCAAGTCTTCCATTTTTTACAGTTTTTTACCCCCTTTCCCGCCATGCTCCCGTATTATTATTTTCCCGCAAATATCCTGGACTGTGCAACTCTCACGTTAGTTGCTCTCTTTCCCAGCTCTAACTGTACAATATACCCTCTCTTACAATTCTCTCCCCACGCTCTTTCATTAGTCTCTGTTCGCACTCTCTGACAATAGCACAGGACATTTCCTGTATTCTCAAGTCCACAGTTTCTCCACACATCCTGCTTAGAATTAACACCAAAAAGTTCAATCTTCATCTCATCAGACCAGACAATCGTCTGGTCTCATAGTCTGGGAGTCTTTCATGTGTTTTCTGGTGATCTCTATCTGGTTTGGTTTTCATTGGGCCACTTTGCCAGAAAGCCCCGAATGATGGATCGCTGCAGTGATCGTTGACTTTGTGGAACTTTCTCCATCTTCCTACTGCATCTCTGGAGCTCAGTCACAGTGATCTTTGGGTTCTACTTTACCTCTCTCACCAAGGCTCTTCTTCCATGACTGCTCAGTTTGGCTTGATAGAGAGGTCTAGGAAGAGTTCTTGTGGTCCCAAATTTATTCCATTCTATGATTATGGAAGCCACTGTGCTCTTAGGAACCTTGAGTGCTGCAAAAATTATTTTGTAACCTTGGCCAGATCTGTGCCTTGCCACATACAGCTCTGGAAAAAATTATGAGACCACTTAAAATGATCGATTTCTCTGATTTTACATTTTATAGGTATGTGTTTGAGTAAAATGAACATTGTTTTTTTATTGTTATTCTGACAACATGGATCTGAAATTCCAAGCAAAATTTTAGTATTAATGTTCAGAAAAGGATGAATGGTCAAAAGAACAAAAAGATGCAGTGCTTCTAGACTTCAAATAATGCAAAGAAAACAAGTCCATATTCATGCAGAAACAACAATACTAATGTTTTAATTCAGGAAGAGATCAGAAATCAATATTCAGTGGAACAACCATGATGTTTTTAATGGGATTCAGTGCAATGGTCTCCTTCTTAATTTTTTACACATATACACACACAATTGGGGATGTTAGGTTTCCCTAACAATCAAAATGGCAACAACCGAACAAAGTAGAGCAATTCAATAGAATAGATAATACTAATACTTCTGTATGTATGCCAGAAATTATAAACTCCATGAGATTAACTACAAGCCCTGAGAAGTGATAACTAGATGATGCCATATTTTACATATTAAAATATCCTGATGACTACATCACTGGTTTACTGTTGTGTTCAGCCAACATCGAGGCAAGTGAAAATTTAACTTTTGAATCTGAGGTTTAGAAGTCAAATCAACCAAATTTGACCTGTCAGAAGGGTAAGGCTTTATCCAATAGAGGAGGAGAGCAGAGAGATTACACCCTCCAGACATTTGGGCTTTTCGGGAAATCATTATCTAGTTTGTGTTGCATTCAAAGATGGTCTGCTGTGTCACGTTGGCTGTTAGAAAAATTACTTTGTTAAAAAGAACCAAGACAAATCTCATAAGAGTTAGAGAGTCTCTTTTAGATCTGTATTTACATGCCAGCAAGGAAAAAATTTCTGAGTTACACAGTTGATGGGTCAGAGCATTCTCTGACAAAGGAAATAATCTTGTTTAAATCTGCTTTACATCTGTTAATCTGTAAGGTGTGTGTTTTTGCATCCCTGCACAAACTACACAGAAACAGTGATTTCTCATGTCATAGACAGGGAAGGACAGTCGAACAGGGAATGTGGTTAAACATTCTGAGCTCTATAAATATTAACATGTGTAAGTTACACTAGTTGTAACATCTAGACTGTCTGGAAACATAAGGTCAAATGAACATATCAGCAAAAGCAATTGATAACATAAAATGATTTTAATAAACTTTTTTCCAGCACTTATCTCAAAAACACTTCATGAATAATTCAATCAATAAGGAAAAAGATCTGACCTGCAAATGAGTAAATAATATAAATGACTTCTCTTCTACATCAAGTCAAACAGGTGATTCCCTGAAATTTCACAACAAAAACTAGAATTTCTTTAAAAGTATTTTTAAATTTCTTTTGTATATTGCAAACACCTAACAGTATTTGATACTGCTCTCCACTGACAGTTAAATGACAATATTGTATTTGCTTGTTGTGTTGAAAGCATAAAATAACTGTTAGGCAACAGCATACTGCTCATAATATTTTTTTGTTGAAAAATGTAATTATGGGAAAAGTAAGTCTGAGTTGCAAAAACTAAAACTGACCGATTAAACAAAAAAAAACCCACTGCACTGTCTTTGTGAATGTGCAAAACAAAGAAGAGGGCTGGTGTTACAAAACAAATCAAGTATGGCTCTAAAGCACTCAGTGTGCTGTGCTGTCTGCTAACCTTCATCCTCTGCAACTACCATAGCATTCCTCTGAGTGAAAACGATAACGCACTTGGCTTTAAAGCACTCAGAATAGCACAACACCTAAGAGTTTTGACCTTCAGCGTTTCATCGTCTGTATTTGAATGCTCAGGGTCACCACTGAAATTGGCACAAACACATATGAAACCAAAACAAGCTTGACTGGAAAATCATTGAAATGGCTCTTATCTAGTATGCATATCACACATGGAAATTGACTCTGCTCACAACCCCCTTTATACAGAGATTTTTTTTTTCTCCATCTCAGCTATTATGAACTAAAACTATGAAATGAAGCTTAGAAGTGTCATATGAAAGATAGGATTCAAGTAAGTTTTTCTTGTTGTTTTTGTATATGAACAAAAATTAGTTCACTTTGATTTTTTATGGAGAAAAATGTTTTAAAACATTCACAATTTATGAAAAAAGGAAATCATGTCCAAAGTGACTCAAATACAGGGGTATATAGATTTTCTTGTAAAAAATAATTCCTAGGAAATTCATACAGTTAGCATAAAACTATGTCTCACATTAAGGCTTATCTAAGGATTCATAAGGATTTATATAAGCCTTAATGTGAGACAATGTAAGAAAACAATAAAACCATGTAACATGGAAGAAAATATTGAGCATTTTTATTAAAAATAAAAATAAAAACCAAATCTTTGAAGAAAAATCTAAGTTAGGAATGTCATGCTAAATAAATATATGCTGCTCCATCCAAGAGATTGCTCTATAGGATAAAGTCTTGTATTGGTGACAGAATTTTGACAAGTTAAGACTTCTGACTGGGCTTTTAGACAAAGAGTACTTCACATTATACTCTGCACTGTAAGGAATAGTGCTCAGAGAAAGACCTCATTGGATGATTGTAGAGACGAGGCCAAGGCTCTTGGTGAGCCACTTCCCTCAAGCTCTTGAACGATGAATGGGTTCCTCTATTAGCAGATATGCAATGAGCCATTCGCAGCCATGACAACTCAAATCTGCAAAGGTCAGGAAAGTAAAACAGAGAGGAAAGGCTCTATCGTGCACGCACACACGCACACACACACGCATACATTGATAGAGTAAAATTGCTCGAGATATATTAGAGGACAAAACATTAGAACATTGAATCTTTTAGCATATTTGTATTTACTACATGTAGCAATGTAGACCTAAATTATGAAGACACATAAATTGTTAAAAAGACTTTGGAAGTCAACAAAATGAATAGTGACGAGATCCTGTTTTCTAAAATGGATTCTGTGGCATTTTTTCTGTCTGGTTTAAAGGCAAGGGAGGACAACAAACAAGAAAGGTATTTTTCTCCTAGTTACGAGTCTGCCCCTTGTGACTGTAGAACGGTGGGTGGTGGTTGCCTGTTTGTCAAAGGCCCACCAGCCTTGTCCATTTTGACAGTCACATGGGAGCAGTAATGATCCTAAAAGCTGCAATTAAGCTGACTGTTGTGTTCCAGGGAAGTGCCTGGTGTCGGCAGTGTGCTGCACCTATTATTTCCAGTGGGAATATTCCCCATAGTACAGCATTTCTCTTCTGCTTCCATTTCAGCAACACATATAACTTTGTCTCTTTTAAAATATTTAAGCATTTCAGTATTGTTTTTCATATTTTTACACAGGTAGCTTTAAAACCTTTTCCCTCTTTTCAGAAATCAGTGATCTCTCCCTTGTGTTAGTAGTAATATAGTGTTTTCCAATAAAGTTTTTATTGTCTATGTACAGTTAACCAGTATTTTTAATGCCTACGATGTCAAATCTTGTCTCTATTTTTATCTATAAAAGAATACAATGTGATTTGAGTGTAGTATGTAATGCAACATAATGTAGAAAAGTAGTGGAGTAGAAAGTACAGATATTTAATGTCAAACGTAGTGGCATAAAAGTCAAAAGTACCCACAATTAAGTAAAGTACAGATATGTGAAAATGTACTTATGTACAGTAGAAAAGTACTTGTACTTCACTGCAAGTGATTTACTCTTGTAGCGATTTACACTCGTAGTGAAGTACAAGTAAATCACTTTCACTTATTCATTCCCTCCCACCACTGAGTATTGCCAAACAGCAACTGATAACAGTTTCTGTTTAAATATTTACAACTTACTTGACCATCAGTTATACCTATGGGTGTAACTGGAAAAAATATCAAGCAAAAGAAGGTCATATAAAGACTAAAACTATGAAGTTAAGAAATGATGAAGAGCAAAAAAAGCAACTCTGTCCATTATGATTCTGTGCTGTAGTACACAGATTAGTGGTCATGATTGAAGAGTAAGAAATAATAAAACATTTACATGCTTCACATCTCAACATAACATTAATCCTACAAGGTAGGAATTCTGTGTCTTAAAAAAAATTAATGATTCTTTTTAAGGCTAAATGTGAGGCAGACAAACGTAAACCAGAAATTGGTCAAAACCAGGAGCAACTTACCCCAATGATGATCACCAAAATGGCCAAAAACAAATCAGAGATGTGTGGTGTGCGATTTTGCTTATGGCAATCATCTAAACACTTGTGAAAAATAATACATTCAAGTACATCTTAATATACTGTATTTTTCTGAAATACATTTTAGTATGTTATCAAGTGAATATACTTAAGATTATATTAAGAATGTAAAATAAATAAATTTTTAAAAACATGCTTCCAATGCTCTTTTAAAAATGTATATTGGTAAAGGTATACTTTTACTGAAATATACTTCATATTCTAATATACTTTATATTCTAAATGTAATATATAACTAAAATTTGATAATCCTTTTAAAAATACTCTTTTCATGTATTTGTAAAAAATTATCTTTTAAATGTACACTTTACAAATATATACAAACAATTCAATCTGGAGAGGCTCACACAAAGGAAGAGCAGCAGTTAGAAAGTTTTATCTGACTTGAAGTTATTTGGCAGAAGATGTGCATGCTGAGAATCATCGCAAGTTTGGATGAACAGCTCGGGGCGAGGCTCAGGGTAGTCATCCCCACCAAAAAAGGGTGCCTCAACCTCAGGTGAGGCCCTCAGGTGGGCCCGGGGGACATAGGGCTGGACCAAGAAGACAAACATGTGCTGCTGCACAAGGGGCCAGGAAGAAAAAGAGCGGGGTTCTTGGGTCATCTGAGTCAAAGTCTGACATGATCAAAGCACATAACAGGCTTACTTGAAGCACGGCTGGAAAGCAGGTGGATCCATGGTTGTTTGGCCTAATAAAGAGGTTCTTGAGTGATGACTGGCCGAGGCGAAGCAACGACTTGGTGCTGGTTGGCTGCGGCAGAGGTATGGCAATTGGATGATGCAGAAAATCTCCTGGCTTGAATTTCTGTCTAGGCTTCATTATTCTTAAGTTGTACTTTGAGTTATACTTTCAAATAGGTTCTATGTATGTTTTTGTAAACCTTAATAAATCTCAAAATAAATACTTTTCGTTAATATTTGTAATTAGAGTGTCTAATTATATTTCAGTGAAACACTTTCAGTGTTTACATTCATGCCATTATATTCTAACAAAGTTGACCTTAAAAATCTTTTACTATCTTGTTAGAATGGCAAAACAATAACAAATGAAACAATCCTCATAAGACCCTGCAAGGATAAGCGTGTTGGATAATGGATGTATAACTTTAAATTTGTCTCCCTTAAATCCACTCTTAAAAGTTAACGCCAGCATCAACTGATTTTATGATATTGGTGACTATATTTTCTACTCTTACCATATATACAGGCAAAGAAGGCAGCCAGAAATGTTTTGTCACCCTGCATCATCATCACACCAGTTCTGATGATGACACATACATAGTGAGTCCACAATGTCCTAAAATTGTAAATAGTACTTTTTTCTAAGCTTTTTTTTGTACTCTTTAAAATACAAGTACGATACTTTGTGTTTAATTGCTCTATTGTTTTATTCATTTGGTAGGTTTTGGTAAAGTGTAGTTGTCGAGGTAACTTGACATCATCCCATTTCCCCATGGCTGGACATTTTGGTTTAGCAGTAACAATGCATGAAATAACCTGTAAAATTAATCATATAAAGTAGCATCTAGACCCAACAGTAGAATCAAACTTCAATAAGATCATTGGGGTTGTGTTTTGTGTGTGCAGTGAACGGGAATGTTCTGTCATTGATCTTCACTGTTCTTAGGATGAGAAATGTCAGTTTGTCTGGAGTAATACTGGAATACTGTGACATTGAATTAAAACTATATTCTGTTCTTGGTGAAATTTTTTTGCACATTTTCTCTAAAATGTTTTTTTTTTATTGTGCTAATTTTTCTATCTTATTGTCTGTAAACTTTTAATATATTGACAGCTTGTATAATTCTGTGAAAGTATATTGGCAATGTACTCTTGAAAAATGTGAATATATCGAATATATAAAGTAATTTTTTTCACCTTTTAAAAAAAATGAAAAAACCTTAGATATTACAAAGATTACTCAACCTGTGTGTTGAGTAATACCTTATGTTATTCATCCTTCTGCATACTGTATACTGGAAGGCAGATGTGTTTGCAGTCCTGTAGTGAGTCATATAATGTACAAAGTTGCAGTAGCAGTGAAGTGTACTTCAATACCAATTATAATGAGCCAAACGTTTAATTAGAGCATACTGTGATCACAGTACTAATAATTAAAATATATAATGCTTATATTTTTAGGAGACATTGTAAAGATATTTTAAATGTTATTTAAAAGTGTACAGAACATACCTGCAGTTGTTCCACTTTACCACATAATACTACTCTTCATATTGTGATTTTCTATAATTTAACTACATATAAAATACTTTAAGCACAATTTTACTTTTCCAAAATAACATGGTGCAAGTTAAATAATCCTTAAACCTTAAGTTTACTGATGATTAGTCTGGCTTCAAGTATGCTAAGTTTTAATATACTTATATTTATTTTTCACAAAGGAAAGTAAAAATATGTACAGCATTTAATATGATTTACTAGATATATCAGATTTTGTTCATCTCACATCACAAGCCTTTAATTCTAATTGCGTATGTTTAGATATGATAGACCAATCAATATTCACAGTGTCCATCTAAATTAAATAAAATTGTTGACTGTATTTCTGAAAAAAATCTATTCAAACGATGCCTTTAGTTTTTAAATATAT
The DNA here is from genome assembly GCA_903067095.1 of Girardinus metallicus. Classification (NCBI taxonomy): domain Eukaryota; kingdom Metazoa; phylum Chordata; class Actinopteri; order Cyprinodontiformes; family Poeciliidae; genus Girardinus; species Girardinus metallicus. The sequence continues at coordinate 4,139 of CAEGAE010021000.1, read as the reverse complement.
TTAATTATCCTCCAGATAAGGCTTGGTGCTGCTATTTTTCTAGAGAAAGTGTAATCATGATCTAGACAGTGAAAAGTTTGAATGTTTCCTATCTATGTGATATAGAATATAGCTAAACAGAAATAATACATGTCAGCCAGAGAATAGCAGAATCACAGTGTGGAGAGGCCAATGGTGGAAAGAGAGTGCAGGAAAATGAGATGTACAGTAAAATAGCAGGTGGGGAAATCTATCAAAGCCCTTTGGCAAACACCGACAAAAAGAAGGGAAAAATCATTTTAATTAGCTGAGTGAATGTGATTTGCTGAATGTGAGGGGAGCCAAGCTCTCTGCTCTGCACATTAAATGGTCTAATTTTCTGTGCAGAATAAGTCCCATCTGAGCAGCCCTGGCTGCAGTCAATCATGTTAAAAGCTGCCGGTGCTTAATTTGATTTACCAATATAAAATGCAAATGAGGTGATCAAGTGGAGTGGAAGCCAGGAGTAGGAGGCTCTTTTAAGCCATCAAATTAAATGGGAAAAGACAGTAGACTGGCAATGTAAAGAATGTTTCAGAGTATTTGTTTGATTAGTGCCACCAAATGTAAAACAGGACAGCTAATTGTTTGACAAATTAATCTGTAGCAAGAAGAAAAAAACTTAAATTATTTAAATATCCAACCAGAACTCCAAAGTGTACATTTTTCTTTCCATATGTCACATTTTCCTCCTAAGCTGCCCACATCCAACATGTGAAAGGACTAATTAAATAAGTGGAAGATGGCACAACAGTCCCTTACAATAGCAAATGAGATAATGTCTGTAATTAGGCCCGCACAAGCCTGGCCATATGCCTCTGCACAGCACTTAGTCAGGACTAAGCTGTGGCTGCAGGAGCAAATCAAATAACTGTGTGCAGTGAATACCCTTGGGACCCAGTCTTCTTATGTTAACCCATATAACCACTTACAGCATGTTGATAACTAAGACACGTTTTTTTTTTTTTTTTTTACAAAGGAAAACAGATGACCAGTAGCTAAGCAGTTTTGCTTTAAAGAATGAGAGGTACTAAGGCTGGTGTATGCAGAAAGGTAAAGTTTTTTTGCCTCAAGCGTCTATCCAGAGACTAAAATAATAGTCAGTTGCCTGGAAACAGATCTTAAACTGACAGTCACTGCAGTGCAGAGTCACACTGAGACTTATTACATTTGACATTTGGTGTTTCCATCCAGTGCCCTAGCCTTCCTTCATCTTTGCTTTACCCATCAAAATGTCATGTTGAGTGTTGTTGAGAGGACCCAAATGCAGTGGGCGTGGAGCACTATGTTGAGTTTTTTGTGATTTTAATAAAAAAAGATGAAGAAACTTACTGAAAAAATCCAAAAGGCACTAAGGAACACAACTATGAAATCTGAGGGGTAACAACAGGGAACAAATGGGAGAAGACGAGAAGATCAGGCAAGGTACGTCTGACAATGATAAGTTTAAATACTGAGGAGGTTGAATGCTGAACAAAAGACCCGGGCTGATGAGCTATCTGGTTGCAGGTGTGAGAGAAGGGAGCAGGAGGCAGACTGTGAGAGAGAGAGAGAGAGAAAGTGGCACAGGGGGCGAGGGAGAGTACACAGGGGAGCAGAAATGTATCTAACACTGAAGAATAACTAGACTAAAGAAACCTAATAAAACTAGAGTAACCAAAAATAACTGTTACTGGTCATCTGTTTTCCTTCTTAAAAATTGTTGGTCCAATGTTTCCAAATTCTTATTTAAAATGAATTGATCAGCCATGACTTCAGCAATGTATTTATTAGGCATTATTTTATGTCAGCTTGTAAAATTGTTTGCTCTGATCATAATCATTCAAAAGTTGTGGACATATGACTGCAACTACTAATTTAATCAGCTATAACATTTCACTCATAACTTCAAGAAACTCCGTAGCCGATATGAATCCACCAGGCACAGTTAACATGAGCCAACCAAAGACATATTTATTCAAAGTTTCCTCTTTTTTCTGTTTAAAACTCAGTTAAGCAGAATACAAGTCCAGAAAAGGCAATTGATTGCACAGAGGATGAAGTCTTTGGAATCTGAATTTATAGGAGACAATTGTATGTAACAATAACATAATATATTTATTCTAATTATTTATTTAATTATTCAATCTAATTATTGAATGTGGAACAATGGACATGGGCTGATTGGCTAACTGACTGCACTGCAGGCGTGAGAGCAGACGGCAGGCTGAGAAGAGACAGAGAAAGTGGCACAGGGTTTGGGGGAAAGTACGCAGGGGACTAAGAAATAAATCTAACACAAAATAATGAGTAGAGATAAAGAACATAGTTAAACTAGTTGCAAAGATTAACTAGACACAAGAAAATCTGGAGTTATTAAGAAAGAGCTCAACTAAAGTAAAAACAGAAACAAGCCTGATCTAATCAAAGAAAGAGACAAAGGAACACAGAATAATAATGAAACTAGAATTAATAAATCAAACCCCCAAACAACTCAAAACAAACACTAAGGTGACAAAACAATCACCAAAATCTTATGTTACTGAATATTGAGCTATTTTTATAGATGTCTTAGTGATAGTACATTTAAATATACTTGCTGTGGTGTTAATACCTTAATATCTTTTTAAATTTGACAGTCATTGTGCAAATTTCCATTTCACATGTTGCCCTCTCATTCCCCTTTTAAAACTGTTCTCTAAAACAAGACAGTGCTGAAAGATTAAAGCATTGTGACATTGTCCAGTGGCATATGCATTCATAGAAGACTGGATATGTTGAGGTAGAAACTGAGACCTGTGCATCATTTTAGATGTCATCATGGTATTCACTGTTTACTGGTAAAATGTATGAAAGGGCCTGCAATCTGTTAGCTTTTAGTGAGCCTCTGTACAATTAATGTGATGTTCTTGATCTGCAAATAGAGGAGAGCTGTCATCTCTTGCATAGATGTCTGAGCACTGTTTAGCTGTTGAATAGGAGATAGGCTCTCATGATTGCCATGAAAGCTGAGCTCAGTTTCCCTCTTGAAAAGACATGCAGAGAAAAGGAGAGGATTTGCCCCTGGAGAACAAAAGAAATGACAAAATCTCTTCTGTTTTTCAGTTTTTTCTTTTGATGAGAACACCCAAGCAAGAAACTTAAAATAGAAAGTTAGCAGCTCACGTCATTTAGCTGCTGACAAGCAGATGATAACAGACCTTGCTATAATCTCTTTGTGTTGTATCAGAATCCCTAAACACAGCGACACCATTTATCGAAGAAGGAGGTCCTAGAAGTTACTAAGTGGTTCCTATCTGTTTTGGAGAGCAGGCTCTCGGTGCACTCTGACACATGCTGATACATGCACTTCAGAGACAATGCCCAGATGTTCAGTTGCTGAAATGAAATACTGAAAACTAAAAATTTGCATGTAAAGTCCAGTGTTCATTACTAATTTACCAGTTCAATCGACTACAATGCTGAGCTGCTTAATGACAAATGAATAAATTAATATAAAAAAATCAATTGCACACTGACCAGTCACATCACTCATTACACCAGTTTAAGTGAAGTAACTTAGCAAAATATATTTTAGTCCACAGGAAGAATATATATTGTCATGATGTGATTAATTCTCTGAACCCACATGCGCAGAACACACTCCGGAGACAGATCAAGTAAAGGAGATTTATTAGATGCAGTGTGCAAATATGTACAGGTGATGGTGGGAGGTCTCCCTCTGAAACGCTGGATCTTTGTGGGTTGGAGCGTTTGAACTGGGGGAAAGGCTCAACTGTGGATCCGGGGCTAGTGGAGCTGAGAGGCCTGGGCTCGGTTGGAGGGCGGACAGGTGAGGGGAGGAGCTGGGGTCCAGGATGGAATGGCTTTCCAAAAACTCAGGTCAGGCTGCCAAGGCGTCACGGAGAAGAAATCTTTACTGGCTAACACTCTGGCACTGGAGTGTTGGCAGCTCCGTCCAGATATACTCTTCCAAATGAGTCAGATATGCGTCAGGTGTGCAGCCGCAGATCCACGCCCTCCAGAAAACCCCTGGATGCCCCCTGGTGGAGAAAGTGGAAAAAGAAACCCCAACCAGCCTTCCCCAGATCCCAACAGTTCCCCCCCCTCAACGACCGCCACCTGGCGGTCCACCAGAACCA
>CAEGAE010020986.1:0-54607 GCA_903067095.1 Girardinus metallicus | reverse complement strand
CACTCACACCTAGGGACAATTTGGAGAGGCCAATCAACCTGACAGTCATGTTTTTGGACTGTGGGAGGAAGCCGGAGTACCGGAAAGAACCCAGAACCTTCTTGCTGCAAGGCAACAGCTCTACCAACTGCGCCACTGTGCAGCCTGGATTTAGAATCGTTTTTTTAATAAAGAAAAAAGTCAAATAGGCAGGAATGTACCATGGGTGTTGAGCTCACTGCTCCTGCTTCATCCACAATAAATCACTGCATGTAACAAGCCACTAATAGAAAACACATATTGATTTCTTTTTTCAGTATTAGAGGAAGCTAAGGCCTTCGGTTCTGTGGGTGATCCCAATGAATAGTTTCTGTCCTCTGAAGTAAATAATACACTTAATTACTTTGGAGCGAAGTATGTCGACTTAGACTATGAGATATCCTGATTAGCCAGACTGCAACCTGGGATCACTGTGAAAATAATAAAGGCGACTTAAACCAGTAAGAATCAGTAAATTACTAGAGAGAACTGGAATAAGCAGCATACAATTATTAAATGTGTATTTTATGTAACAGAAAAAAAACTAAGTGAGGGGACAATTGAGTTCTTTTCACTTTGGAGCTTTTGAGAACACAAGATGGTTTGGATGGCCCAGTGTTGGTGTTAATTTTAAATGGTTTTAAGAGAAAGGTGGTTGATTAAAAAGGAACAGGGCTGAAGACAGATGATACTGCTGTAGAATAAAGAGGAAGTTGGCTCAAAGCAAGCAGCTTTTAAACGTGTCATGTTTGACAGAATCACAGCAGTTGTGTGGAGAGGAAGCTGAACTTACAGAAAAGAGGGCCAAAGGGTAATAGTAATTACATTTTAGATTAACTAAAAAACAGTTTTAAAATGTATGCGTAATACATATGTAATGCTGTGTTCCAGTCCCAAAGAGTTTCTGTTACGTGGCCTTGTTGAGACAACCTTTTTATTGTCAGGCCTGAAGCCTTAGATGCCACACTGAACAGCGTTCATAGAAAACTTGGAATAAGATATGATTCAGCTGTAACTCTTACAAGAGCTGAGAAAATCATTGCAAAACAGTTATTAAACTTTTGATGATTTGAAAAGGTAAGGTCAGAAATATACATCTGAACACAGATAAGCACCGATCGTCTTATTTAACCTGGTCAGAATTTCTATGTGGATGCAAATTGGCCATACTGACCAAATCTACTGCTAAAAATAACAACAATAAGCACAAAAACATCAGTCTGGATCACAGAGCAACAGGAGAATATGATGTGGCCCACTGAATGAGGAACAAGTGGCTCCAGGATGGATTATGGGAAGAAGACAAGCTGATAGAGAGCTTGTCTGTGTCAGCTTGTACAATGTCTTGGACAGCGTAATGCTGGCCAGCATTTGTCTTTTTTCATCTAATTACAATGGGTCCTATTTCAGATCTGCTGCTTAAATCAAACAAACCTGTCCCCCAACCCTCCATATTACCATTCATTTTTGTTTAACTGAAGCAGCATTCTGTTAGAAACATCTTTAAATTGGGTTCTGACTAATATAAATGAGGCATGAGCAATAAGTACCTCTTGAATCTGTAGTTTACCATCAGCAGTCACATCATAGGCAGACATGAATCTCTGCTTCAGTCTCTGAACTCTCTCCTTAGTGGCTTTTTCCTGTGAAAATAAAAAAAGCAGCAAATCAAAATGAATCTCTGATTTTCAGTTTTGTTTCATTCCAAACCAAATTCAGGGTAAATAGAGTCTGATTTTGAAGGAAATACAACACAAAAATTTTAAATGTAAAGAATATAAAGAACCAGACTACATAAAAAAAAAAAAAACAAGTCTACATCTCCAGGTTAGTGACATTTGTTTTTGGTATTGTCTCCATGGATACACCTTTAATCTAAGACTTTTTCCTCCCTCAAGGTCTGCTTTTTGAACTCAGGCAAACTGAAAGGGTCTATAGCACTTGACCCTAACCATGTCATCCAACAACAGAAGTTGCTTGACATATCCAATATAGCAGAAATCCTTCATTGACTATTTGGCTCTCTGCAAATCAACTGTCCCAAATTGACCGCATGCTTCATGAGATGTAGAAATCAGTCAGTAGCATTTTTAAAGGATGTCACTGTGAGGATTATCTGCAAATAGAAGACCTACTCTTTTGTGAAGGGCTTCAGATAAAGAGGTAAGACTGACAACAGCTCTTCAGTTCCCATGTGACCCTCTGGTCTCAGGTATATCACACTAATCAAGCAGCAGTAGAGTCCTGAAATCTCCAGAGCTGCAGGGGTCAGCACTCCCTGTCTATACAGTTTCAGACAAAAATAAATAGCAACAAACTACTAACACTTAGAAAATGGGGGTAGAGTAAAAGTATGTGTAAAACGGATTGGGCATAACAGTTTGAGATTGAGATCCATTTGTTTTTTGTTTGTTTGTATGTTTGGCTGAGTTTTTCCAAATATTCTAGAAAACTAATCTCAATTTAGGTTACAGTCACATCTCAAGGTAATTATACTTTCAGGTGCTGAAATTATTCTACTTAGCCACCAACTTTCCAAATTGTACACTCTAATTTCCAGTCACCTTCCTGTAACTATGGAAACATGTTGATCCATGGTGCTTAATACTGAATGATCACTTTGTTCAGAGCAGAGGACACAGTCTGCAGACCATAAGGTGCCACAGAGCTGTCACGGATCGAGAGACACACACTAAAACGGTCACTCAGACAATGACACTGAAAACAAAGGCAAGCATAACATCTGACAGGTCTCAGATAAACACAACTACATATGTAAAATTACATGACAAGAAAGTTAAACATCATGTGGTTTACTACTTCCCCAAACCACCTGCAACATTATGAACACATTTTGTTTAAACTGAATGATTTTAACATCATTTAGATTCCCTGGTACAAATTTCCTGTCATGCCAAGGCAACAGTTGTTTGACAAATTACCTTATATTTTAGCCTTGGTTCGAAAGAGTATATAAATAATTCACAGTCACTAGTTGTGACATTGGTGACTGTCATTGATGTGTTCAGGTTAAATGGATAAAAACTGTATCCCAATACAGTATTTTATTGTTGCTTTTTTTCTGTTTTTGCATCCAAACTGGCTCCATTTCAAATTTCAAAACACATAGACTCGTCGAATCAGAACTTTACAACTAAGAGGCATTTTCTTTCTTTTTTTAAAATCATAAATCTCTGAAACTACCATGGTAGTTTGTTTATATGTTATACAGTTTGCTGGGTTATTTTATGTCTCTTCATACCTGACATGTTTCTGTCTTCGTCAGAGGTGTCACAGCTGTTCCCTTTTTCTGTTCATATATCCTTTTGGTTATAAACACAAAAATGTGTGTGTGTAATTTAACCTGACAAAATGTTAACTTCACATCCGATCAAATTTCAAAATTACCGATACATCAGTACAGTACAATGAACAGAAACTGGTTATATTGGAGTAAAAAAAAAATAGCTGACAAACCACAGCAACAAATGGCAACAAAATGATGCACAACAGTAAATGGCAGCCAGAGCAGATGGGATGGCTGTGCAGCGTCTTTGTAGCTTGACAGAAATCCATTGAACATCATCCCTCCTGAGGGCATTAGTGGCGGAGAGCAAACATCAGAAAAGACAGAGTAATATAAGTGTGGTAATCTGTTTGTTTTAGTGCAACCCAATTAGTATCCAAGGGAGTCTGCTCAGAATGCTGAAGAACAACAGTGAATGTATCCTTATTGGAGTTTCCATTAAAACTGGGCAGGGAAAGGGCTCGGCCATTACTCAGCTTAACCACATTTAACTTTGCTCTGCAAACATGATGTGCCATTAGTGAACATGGTCAACAGGCTCTTTTTCTCTATCTCTGTTTGGAACTGTATCGACTTAGATTGTTTGATAGTTTTCGGATGTTTTTAAATGTACTGTCCAGCATCACTACACCTCGCCCATTCAAACAGCTGCAAATATCTTTGGCTACCCAGACAGCAGAGGTCTATAATTTATGCTCACTTCACGGTCATTCCCAGTAAATGATGCAAAGCCTTATTTTTCTCACATGTGCTCCATAAAGATATGAACTTATTAACCTTTCAAATATGGACAACTTCATAGACAATTAACCGCGTCACAGTGCTGCTGCTTTTAGGTTGTACAATTAGAAATACGTGCAGGTGATGCCACAACCTGTTGCTTACTGTCTGTGAAAGTGTATTTATAAATTAGTGGCATATTTCTGCAGATTAAACATTCACTCACCTGTGGCCCCAATCTTTTCATCATGTGCCAGAAAAACTCATCCAGCTCTTTACCCTCAATGTAGCCATTATCTACGAAAACAAGAACGGAAATCAAACAGTTGGGATGTGTTGTAAGTTGTGTATAAAAGTAGATTCATAAAAGATTTTCCAATAACCCATAAAAAAAATCTACTTATTCTCTTACTTGTTCAGTGTATACTTACTTATAGCATCACAATTGCTATTACATTCATGATTTAAGTAAGCCATCTAATTTTGCAAGCCCAGCAAAATTGTCAAATCTGAAAATGGTTTATATTAAATAGCAAGATGACATGAAATGTCCTCACCGTCTGCATCAAAGTGTTGCCAGATTTCCAAGAAACCTGCTGCATCCAGGTTGTCAAAAGAACTCTCCATCCTTCTAAAGAAAAGGAAGCTTAAAACTTTTACACGTAAAATCAAGGAGGTCTGAAGAGATGAACTGTGCTGCACTCCTCAGCCGTCTGCTTGCTTGACATATGCTCTCTCAACTAAAAGCCACACCTCCTCCTTCTGTATGTCAGTAAGTCAGTTAATGTGGGATTTTACAGAACAAAACACGCCATCTAGTGGAGGTGTTGTTACACTGCAAAGCAAATTAAGTACTCCTAAGAGGCCGACTGGAAATGTACCAAATGAGACCAATGAAAACATGAAGCAGAATGTAAAATAATTTTAATCAGTATTAATAGTTGCATAAAAACTGCCAACACAAGGATGATTAAAACATGCCAAGTCATGACAGAATAAGAAACAATTTAATTAAATAGATGACCAAACATTCAATTTCTATCATGTAGTCCCAGGTAAAGTTTGTTTCATTTTCTAAAACACGTTCAAAGTGACAACAAACATAAAAATCGACAAAGAACATCAGCCTTCAGTTGCTTTATTTTATTTCAAATAAGTTACAAACAGATCCCTAGTATAGTAGTGCACTTAGTACAAAAACAACGGAGGATTTCATGTTTTCACGTAGGCGTGTGGATGTGTTACATGTGCTTATGTTACACACACGTAAACACACGGGCCCTATATGCAAGAAAGCACATATGTACATACAGAAAAACTCACAGCCACATCATGCAGTCACATACAGACTGGTACGTCTAGACCGAATGCTACTGAGTACTGGCATGGTTGTACACTGAACAGCAACAGAAAGAACCAGATGCTCATGTTGTTGAATAATTCTCAACTTATCTTCAGTCTCCATCACATTGTAACCAAAACTCTGCTGCACTGTGCTGCTGCTGCTACGCCAAAAAGAAACGCTCAATAATGGCAACTGCACACATCCACATATGAGTGTATTAAATTTAAACAACATGCAATGTAGAAGCATCCTGTCATTTTTAGCGTCCAGAGACACTGCAGAGACAAAAATGATGATTCTGTAGTCATGTACATCCAGGACAGATTGACTATATACACTAGAAATAATATCTGTAAACCGTGAAGAGTGACAAGGAAAGGATAGCCCCACTGTAGCGCCATAAAAGGACATCATCAGACACCACATTGTGGGAAAGGTGCACTGGTCAGAGCTCTGGCCCCGACTTCAATCTGAATCTTTTAAAGTGAAAAAAATAGGCTGCACAAACAAATCCAACACTTACGAATGAAACTTGGTCATTTAAAGCAAAATTTGTGATCTGGGATAACATTTTCTTTATTCTTCTTTAGCAAATTTTCAAGCAAAGCAAATAAGAATGAAAGAAACTTTCTTGATATTTAGACATGAAGCAGGATTTAGACTCTGGATCCCATTTCAAGTCTTTTTGTCAGGTTTTAAACTGGACTTGGGTTCTCTCTCCAGTAATCAAAAAAACATTCAATGAGTTTAAATGAAACTTAATTGGATAAATCAAAGATTGCAGCTCTGAAAAAGTCACTCTTCATTGTTTTCTGAAACTTTGGATTTTATCAAACTTTTTCTGTCAATTTTCTAGATTTACCCAGACATGGACAGTGATTAAAATCTGATTCAGGCTGCATATTTAGGAGCCCTGTACATTTTGCTGCATGCAATGGCATTCACACAGTGGCGGACAAATGCTGACACAAAAGAAATACAGCCATGTGTCCTGGAAACCTGGCATTATACTGTATTTCATTAAACTAGTTTTTTATCCCAGCAACAACTATGTTTTCTTGTTTGTTTCTATTTATTCACAATAGTCACAGAAATTTGAGAATCACCCCAACACAATCATGACAAAGCAGAACAGAAATATAATGATCATCCCATACTGTGTCTGTATGGCATGGAAATATTTGAGAAAACAATTAAATATTTAAATTGTAAACAGTGTGCTGTTAATCATCATTCATTTTCACTAGAGTTTTTTTTTTTATTATTACACAAATTCATTTTCAGAATTAGTCAAACTCTACAGCAATGTGAAACGGGTATGTCGACTTAAAACCAAAACAGAAGAATCGGCCTGACGGCCAAGTTGATGCCACACAATTAATATACACCCACCGACAGTTCACTTTCACCCCACACAGTGCATTATTGATTTTTAAACAGGCAGTACGATTGCTGCCTTTATTCTGTGCATTTCTTAATTCTTAGGCATAAAGAAGAATTAAGAACATTTTCAAATTGCTAATCAAACGAAGCAAAATGAGGCAGACTTAAAAAAAAAAACAACTTGTGTGCTGGAGTGTGTTCCTTCAGTGTTTTGCTTTTACACAAAGAATGAAGACTGTCTCGAACTGTCTTTTTATATTGAGATTCCTTTATGTAACAGTCCTATTTTACAGTAAGTTCTTTGTTGTCACTGGACATGTAGAACACTAGCATAGTCTTAATGAATGGGATTCAAGTCTTTCTAGGACCAATTAAAATTCTCAATGTTATTTATTTGCAAAAATAACAACAAAAAAAAAAAAGAAAAAGAGTTCAGAACTTCTTTTAAGAAATTACACTACAAATATGCTCCAGAAAGAACCAAACATAGCTCTCTATTGCACTTTAATTATATTCCCAAAGCTCCACTCCCAGATTAAAAAAAAAAAGTTTTCCACAGTGTTTGTATATAAAAGAGCAATTATTTAACAGTGCTGAAGCCATACTGATTATCAGTAAAGACAAAGTGTACCACAGTCCTCTCAAAGCAGTAACACACCATATGGCCACTCCAGCTTTCACATGGAGTATTACACACTGTTGCTTAGTGTGCATCAGTCTGCAGCTGTTCCACTTACAAAGTAAAACCACACATCTCTGATCTGTGTCTTTGCTGAGACACGTAGCTGAAACCTGCTTATTCCTGTAAATAATAATAAAAAATAAATTGCATATCACTTTGAATCCTATTTAGTAGCACATACAGAAAACAGAGTGTTATAAAATCCATCAAAAATATATCAGAAACGGTCCTGATTTGCTAATATGTTTTGGCTTCAACTACAGTGAAGTGGTATGGCGTTTGTTGTTGTGTTTGGTCCCTGGGTGTCAGGCTGTGGCAGAAAGCAGTAGAAAACAGTAGTTAGTTGTAATCACACTCTCTCAAAGCACCCTACTTTATGTTTAGAGATTTCAAACTTTGACTCCACTTCATGATTTATTATTCATGGTCTAAGTGAGTAGGACCAAACCCTGATGATTCATCTTCTCAGACCCTGAAGAGTTAGTAAGAAAAGTGAGGCTGAGCAAGGTTGACAGCACATCTGGAGAAAAATACTGTTTGGATCAAGGAAGCTCTCATGAGATGAAGCACAGTTTTGGTTTTTTCTTTGGAGGCGTACTGCATCCACTGCGGTCAGATCCGTCATGCATTAAGGTCAAAAATGTGTTTCTGCTTCTAGAGCACAACTCATGCCTACCAGGTCTGACTTGTAGTTTGTGGTCAAACTGGACCTGCAGGTATGTATCATGTTGTAAAAATAAACCAAGGGAGATTTGTTCCCTGGGAGTTCGTTTTCTATAAAGGAACCTGAAACTTGGTGAGTGGCTCATATTAGTATAAAGTCCTTATCTGCCTCTTCCCCCGAGTCCGAAGATTTCTTTCTGGTTGCTTTGCTTTTGTCTGTGTTTGGACAGTTGTCCTTGGTTTTGAAGGAGCCTGGGTCATCAGGGTTGGTGCAGTGAGGGCTGGATCTCTGAGCAGCGTCTGATGCTGACCTCACTGGAAACAACAGACACAATAAAACAACATCAATAATGTAACTGGAACAAATGGAAAAGAAAAGAAAATAAGCCAAAAACCCATAAATTTAAATGGATATTTTGCCATATTTCTATGACCTATTCTCAGAAGATCTATTTACCATTTTATGAAATCAACTCTATTCTTTAACAAAAGACAAGAGGAGAAAATGGCAGACAAATTCAGGGATCGAAATGTGACGTTTCTTCCCGTCACTGTGGTCGATTGAAAGGAACCCAAGCACACTTTTCTTTACTGTTGGTCTTCATTAAACAAATAAATACAGTAATCTGTTTTTTACAACTAAAACGAACTGTCAAATACGGTGTGTACCTCAGTACATGGTCTACATTCTGATCTGCTTCATTCATGTTTTGCAGAGCGAAAGCTTTTATTCACCTAAAAAGCTTTTAGATTTTAGTTAAGTGAAACTAAATGTTATAACATATGTAATCAGAACTGTGACTGATTACACAGTTCTGATAATCAGTCAGAACTGAATATCAGAACTATAATATTAATTATTATAACAATTGTTATTGATTTTAAACAGGCTTCAAGGTTTAAAATTAGCTAATTATTTTTGCAAGGGTTCTTTTTCTTACTTTTGACTTAAATGCAAGTTTGAACAGTCTGTAAAAACTGACTTTAAGGATTGCTGAATACAGAAAGAGACAGTAAAAAGAAAACAGTAAAAAAAAAATACTTTGCATGTCTGATTTATGATGCGCAACAGATAAAATACAGTTTTAATCAGCGACGCTTTTGGCCTGAATCTGTCAGTCACATGTGAAACTTGCTAGACTCAGAGCAGCAACATGAGGCCAGAGGGGACTTAACTCTGTTAGATTAACACAGTTAAAACTGTTCATAAGGGGCTGCTAAGATTATTTAGCATTTGAAACTGAAAGTTTTCAGCTGATTTTGCGACTCACCTTCCTGAGGGCTTTTGTTGGTGGAAACTCCGGTCTGCAGAAAGGGCTCCTTGTCCTTTTCTGACATTGTCCTTTTTAGGGTGGAGGGCAGAATTTTGGGAGATACATGGCCACTGCCGATGGGGGAAGCTGAACTCTCATCTATGTGAAAAAAACAGGCATAAAACATTAACTTTGTAAAATTTGGCTGTTTTTAAAGTGATTCAAAAAGCCTGGCAAAGCTGAAGACAGCTTGTGCAGACTGCGTAGCATACCTATGCTCCTGCTGCTGCTGGCCCTCGGCTTCTGGGGGATGGTGGGCCGTGCAGCCAGGGCTGGCTTTGCTCCTTGTGGCACTGGTGGCTTAGGGTTTACTGGTCCTGCAGGGGAAGTTGAGGAAGACGTAGCTCTGAGACGAGCGGAAGGTTCAGACTTGGCTTCACTACGGGATGAGGACTTTTCTGCAGCACCAGCATTGGCTTTGTTAGTGGAACAACTGGAAGTTTTGCTTTCAGTAGTTGAGGATTGGGACTTAGCTGTCAACAAATGCAAAAAAATAAATAAATAAAAATAAACACAAGAAAAAGAAAAAGGATAAAATAATAACTCTTTGAAAGCACCACCAAAAACCATCTAAGTACAGTGCCTTGCAAAAGTATTTTCTGAAAGTTGCCGCATTTTGTCCCAATACAAACCAAACTTTAATGCATTGTATTGCAAAGTGGCACAAAATTATGACGAAGAATAAAAAGCCTAAGTTTAAAAGGATACACAAAACTTTGTATTCAGCATTCGTAAATCATTACATTGTACGGTCATTAAAGCTCTTTTCAGTCAGACTGCCTGCTGTAAAATCTGAAAACTTTTCAAGTCATCCCACGGGGCCCACGGGGCCATTCTGACATGAGGATGCTTTGATATACAGCAAACGTTTTCTTTGCTAATTTTTAATCGTAAATTTCTCCTCATAGCTTACCTGCTGCACTGCTGTCAGGCCTGTCAGGGCTGGAAGACTAGAAGACACACAAAGACAAGATATGGAATCTCTGCCTGTTACAAACAGATGTAGATATTTCTCTTTAATGCAGCTTTCTAAAACAACACAAATGTACAGCTGCATCTCAGAAGATAAATGACCGATGCAGTGAAACACCGAGGATGCAGCTCCTGCTCCCCCATTTCACCTGCACACACACCTGGAAACCTGCTAGAACAAGCAGAGGGTTATAATAACAAAATAATAAATAAAATAATAATGTTGCAAATATGAAGAACATGCAGGGAATTACATGGGGATGATTTGCTGAGAATATATAAATCATCGGGAGGAAAAAGTGTCCTGCCCAAATGTAGAGTCAAAGAAAAATATACAAGTAGTGTAATTTTGCCAACAACAATTGGATTAGACATTCATTTTATTCAAAGGTTCTGGTTGAAGTCAAGAGGTCATAGTTTTCCAGACTCAGATTTCTAAGTACTTATATGTTCTCAAGGTGTTCAAACTAGAGTGCACAGAAAAATGAATAAAAGGGAAAAATCCTTGTAGAAAGTGGATGGATGGTATCGTTATTCTCTAAACTACCACATGATTTTTGCTCCACCTGATGTTGCTCACCTTGTATGCCCTCCTCTCATGTTTTGCTTTCATCTCTGCCAAGAGGCCACTTCCCATCATCTGCACTCCAGTGTACCTCTTCCCGCCTTGAGGACTTCCCCTGCCGTCTGAACCCTCCCAGGGTTCATCTATGGAGTCCGGAGTCCTCAGTTCTTCAGACCGGTCTGAGCTGCTGCTGTAGTCTGTGGGCTGTGAGCGGGTGGAGGAGTCTCTGGATTGGAGACAGACATCGTTAGAGGAGTTGAAACTGAGGCGGACGTTAGGTGTGATCAGGTGTTAGCTATACCTGGACTTTGGTTCAGGAGGTGGACTCCTGACATCCACCTTTGGAGAGGAAGGCTCCTCTGGGATCGCAGAGGCTGCAGCAGAGGCTGCAGGCGCACCACAGGATGTTGGAGCTGCTTGACTTTTCTCTGACTTATCTGATTTGTCAGATTTATCAGACTTATCGGATTTGGAGGAACGCTTGATGAGATTCAGAAATCCTCCTTTACTCTTCTTCTTTTCTCCATCTTGAGATTCGGAGCTCTTCAAAGACCGTCTTAAAGAAGGCAGTAGAGGAAGCATAGAATGTTAAAGTCAACACTAAACAGATGGTCAAATACAATATAAGAATATATCCATGTTTAACAAAATGGAAATGCGTTTATTTGAACTACTTTATCTGTCATTTTTTTCAGTAGTTTCTCACTTTGAATCCATCTTGGTGACTTTCTTAGAAAAAAATTCATCCACTCCTTCATCCACTCTGCCCATCAGACCATTTTGTTCGCCGCCATCTTGAGATGGAGTGTTGTTAATTTGCTGAAAGACAAAAAGCAAAAAGAAGAAAAATCCAATATCAATGATCTATTCTTTATCTGTTTATTTCAGCACTTGCAAGTCCAACAACTTAAATTATTGACAATGACTTAATTTCTGATTGGTATTTAAGTCGTAAAAGAAAAGCGATGTTTTACTTACAGCTACTTTACTAGAATTCGTCTTTTTGTTCCTTCGCGGTCGTAGTTTGGTGAAATGCTGCAGTTTCTTCTCTTCCTCAGACGGCAGCTCTGCGATCGCTCCGGACGGACGCTGCTCCGCTTTGGGCCCGCCCACAGATGGAGTGGGAGGAGTTTGGGACGAAGTGGAGGCGTCCTCCATGTAGACGGGAACATCCTCCAGGGCCTTGTCGAGATCAAACTCCATCTCTGCAAGTTTGAATTTTGATAAGATTCTTAAACATGGACACATTCGTCATTCCATTAACTTTAATAAGCTCACACACCAAAAAATTGGAACAAATAAAACATTCAGGAGCACGAGAAGTTAAACTAAATCAGAAGTTAAACTAAATCAAGACAACTTAAATTTGAAAATAAGATGGATGGAACTATGACTGTATTGTGGATCAAATCTAAATGAAATGCTAAAATATAGCATTTAGGTGAAAGTTCCTTAGCAAACAATACATTAGTCACATGGGATTTGTAGCCATTGACAGCACCAGCACTGTGTCTAAGCTTATTTAAAAAAATATTATTGGTACATTAAAGTTAAATCGAGAACGAAACAACTTACCAAAGGCACGAGACACAGGTCGTAGCATTCTGCTGTGAATGCTTTTCCTTTTCGACTTAGGAGTCATCTGAAGAGAACAGCAGAACTTAGTCAGGCATCTCAACAGCAGGAAAAAAAAATTGTGGTTTTTAACAAGCAAGCATTTCTAGTACAATGCATGTGGAAGTCCATTAAGTTCACAAAGTTTGTGTAAATTAAAAATAAATCAAAAACAACAAAAGTATGTATTGTCATCCACCAAAACCCGGAGCTACAAACACGTCATCATGAACTTTCATTTTCTTTGTAGACTGCATGGCAGCGTGTTGTAACATTCTGTCTTTTATTCGTACAACTGATAGAAGTCAGAATATCATAACGTTTGCAAAACATTCCTCCCAAAAACCTGAGCAGTTTTGCGGATCGTTATTATAAAAAAGCAGAACTTCAAAAATCCCAACAAAAGACTGTCATTTCACAGTGTGTAAGTCTTAAAACACTAACAACTTGATAATATTGGAGTATTAAGTGACTGAACTGGGATATACCTCTGGATCATAACATGCACTCTGTTCATAGTGACTTCTTAATGCATCCCGTTTTGATTCTGAGCCACATTCACATAGTGACAATGACAGACGGTGCACTTCATGAAGAGGAACAGAGCAGCGTGACAAAAACAAAATAGTTCAGAGGTTTATGAAATCTATTATTCAACAAGATGATAAGAAGAACAAATTACCGTTAGTCAAACAAAGTGCATTTTCTATACAGATTTTTAAGCAGATGAAACAAAGCAGCTTAGAAGCCACAGAGGACTGTCCAGCAAGCAAGCACATTGAAGATAGGTGAAAAATAAAGTAAGACAAAAGCGGGACAGAAAGGAGTGTACAGAGGGGCAGTCCTGTGTTACTTACGCTGGTGCAGCACAGAGTCTCCAAGGAGCAAAGGTAGAAAGGGCAAGAAGGAACAGAAGAGAAGGTTGAAGAGAAAATAACACACCATAAGGCTTAAGGAGGAAAATGAAAAACTCATGCAGCCCGAGAAGTGGAAGAAGAGGAAGAAACGGGATCAAGAGCAGGGGTGAAAATACTTATGGGCACAAGTACTATAGAAAAATGATGAGTGACAGGAGACTGTGCTGCACTAAGGCTTCCCTGTGAAGTGATTCAAATAGTTTCACAAATTAAAATGTCATCAGAGTAAATTAGATAAAAATAAAAACGATAAAAACGACTCGAGCTAAAAGACGGATCACTTCCTGAAAAATATGACAAAAATCCACTTCAGAGGAAAAAAACTATAAAGGTAGTAATAAAACCAGAGTAGAAAATAAAAATCTGTTGAGAGAGGTACATTGACATTTTAAAACTTTACACAATATAAAACAAATTATTTGCACAAAAATGTGAAAGAAAACCTCAATTAATCAAAATGGATTTAATAAAATCCTCTGTGTCCAGTGCTGGTCAGTGGACTGGTTTACCCACAAAAAACAAAGTGGTCACCTACCATACATGTTTCCAGATCCTCAAGCCTTTCTGCCTCTAGTATCTCAGCCGACGCTCGTTTAGGAATCTTCTCCTCAGGCATGTCCAGATCCACAGACTCCTGCTGCACCAAGCGGCGTCCTCGTTGCACCAGATGGTCTGCCTGATGAGACGTGTTAGGAGAAAAACCAGAGAGAGGCTGTAGACAGGGTTCGGTTTTCCTGAGCATGAATAATAGTAACAAACATGAAGTGTTAACTTAAGAATCTGATCAGCTTGACTCTGGATTTGTTTTATTTTTATGTCTTCCTTCGGCTGTGGCAAGATGAAGTAAACTGGTGGCTCCTTACCAGTGTGAGCTGTGATGTGGAGAGAGCCTCTAAGATCTCATCAACGATGCGATCCGACAGAAAGGAGGCCAGACTCAGTTTCACCTCACTGAGTAATTTCAGAAGATGAGAGAAGGTAAAAAGTCAGTAAAAAGATTTTAAAAAAGCCTTCAAAGCCAGCGTAGTGGAGATACAGACCTGATCTTGTTGATAATATCCACCCCAGACTGCTCCAGGAGGGTTTGAGTGACGAAGCATTTAGGTACAACCATCTTGGTTGAGCTTGCCTTCATCAACTCAGGACGAAGATTTCCCCTCTTCATCACATGTGGACACAGTGACTCCGCAGTGTCCATCATGGACTCTAGCAGAGACTGGAAGCACCAACCATGTCACAAAATGATCATGCCAATTTTGTTTAGTTTCCAACGGTTATGAATATTTTTTTCCTCCCAGATGCTTAGCCCAAACATCCCACCTGGAGTTGCTGATCCATGACGGTGGTGACCTCTCCAGCCATGGACTCCAGTTTCTCCTGGATGGGACCTGCTGATGAACTGTTCAGCTCCTCTCTGGATGCTGATCCAAGGTGGTAAAGGTTACGGAGCAGCTAGGATCACGCAGAGAAGTCAGTATTCACAAAAACGCCACAAACATGTTGAGTCATTCTTAAGATAAGCTGCAGTGATCTAATGTGCTGCATCACATTAGAGTTACACTTTAAAATTAGAGTCATTTGAATAAGCTATTGTTTATGTAAAGTATTTTTTATAGAAACTATAAGATAAAAAACCCCAAAACGCTAAGAGTGCCGCTGAAATAATTGCATGTTTCCTCACCGTTTTAGAGTTTCTTGCATCTTTGATGAGGTTTTCCGCTGATCTGACGTCTTCCAAGATGGCGTCAGCCTCGGAGTTCTTCAGTGAGTTCAAATGGTCTTGGACTTTGACACAAATTCGGTCTATCATCTGGAAAACGAGATCATGATGGTTGGTCGTTTACTGTATTGGCATTTACAAACAGTCACATCCCCATTGAAGACAAATTGTTTAAAACAGTGAAGGTTCAAAACGTTTTAAGTCGATCTATGGCATTATTGTGGAATTACAAAAATCTTATAACAGTGCGCAGTCTTTGACCATTTGTGCTCACTCACCTGCTGAGTGGTTGAGGTTACGATGCCCTGCTGAAGGCGATAGGCCTGCTCCTGGAGGTACTTTCTAGTTTCATGATTCCTGTATAAATACGTCTCAATCTGGGAAGAAAAAAAATCCCCCAAAAAAACAGTCAATGTTTGATTAATAAACACTAGCCATAAAAATCTAAAATAGAGTTGGTGTTTTGTTGATTTTACAGATTTGTTTTAACAAGGTAGGAAAAAAAAGAAGAATTTAAGTAACCCTTGCTTTACCTTTAGTAAGGCATCCTCTGTTTTCTCAGGGCTGGCCTTCAGGGCCTGCGAGGCATCGATGATTGGGATGGGCATGAAGCGAATGGTAAAGTTTCTAACGCAAATACACAGAGCATTTCATTCCAGTAAGAGTTTATACTATGCAAGCAGAGAAAAACATGCAAAGATTTACAAGGAAAGAAAAAAAACATTTGCTGACGTTGTAAAAAAAGATTAATCTATATCTAGTTGTAGTTAATTTAAGTAAACAAAAATATAAGCATCGCAAAAATTCAAAGGTAGTAAAACAACTAGGGTTTACATACATTTATCATAATCAAATTTTATACTTTAAGAGCTCCCAATTCATTTGTTAATGACAATAAATGTGAAAATGTGTATGCCAGATACGTCTACAGAGGTGAGGCTTTTAAAACTGATCCTATAAAAACAAAGTGGATGGAGGAACATACTTATTGGTTGAATAGTCATCTGGATGTATAAAGATATTAGGAATGGTTAAATGAAATGAATGAAAGAAATAGGTCAAAGGATAGACAGACAGGATGGATGGATGAACGAAGAGGATAAACGAATGAATACATTTGGACAACAGCCCAGGGCAAAAAGTCATTAAACACATAACTTCCCATACTTTTATTTCTTTTATTTCAATAAAATACAAAGTTTCTTCTAAAACAAACATAAATTTGACATTCTGTGCAGATAAGCTGCAATAAGCCTGGCATGAATGAGCAGAGCTGCAGAGACAGCAGAACATTAAATGAATGGATAAAAACACACATGACTGCTGCACAGAATCATGATCAGGGACAAGAAAAAAGGAAAAAAAAGACATCATCCTTTGAATAATGCAACCCAGGAACTCAAAGGGGAAATGGGGCGACACACTGCTGGGAGAATCAGAGCTGCAAAGAGAGGAAATGTGTGCATCTGAACAGCCACCAAGAGCTCAGATGCTTGTCCCAGAAATAAATGCAGCCACTTCGGAAGATTCAACATTTAGACAGAAGCGTCAAAAAGCCGATCTCTGATCTGTTTAGTCCTGATGTTTTTCTTACTCTGATGTGTTTCCCTTTTCCCTCGTAGGTTATATTTTGTCATCTGACAGTTCCCCGTTTGTCACTTTGCCTTTTTCTCCCCTGCCTTCCTTTATTTTCCCTCCTTCCTGTCTATAAGTGCCTCTATGTTTCCTTCTACTCAGCATAAACGTAGAAGAAATCACTGCTGTAACAGCTAACAGATATTTTAACTTGGATAAGAGGTAGAAAAGCTGAGTGATGTTCATCTTTTCACTTGCTGTGCATTTTTAAAATACATATGGTTTTACTTACAACATGTAGGCACAGGCTCAGCGTAACCATGTCAAATATGTTAATTCATAAATATGTAGATATATTATAGCCTTATGTCAAGATGAACATTGTTAATTGTAGTCATGAATAAATCTGTAAGTGAAAATGTTAAACTGTCATGACTGGTGCATAAAAGGATTTTACAGTACTACTTACTTCTCCAGAGCGGTTGCTACATCCTGAAGGCCCTGAGGGCTGGTGTTGTTTTTATCCCAGATTACAGTCCTGTGCAAAAAGACCAAAGACAGACAACTCTATTACTACAAAAAATAATGGACATATGGATTTTGAAGCATGGAAGTTATCTAAAGCTCATGCTACATAAGCATAAATAAACTGCTAAAATTTGAGTTGTGATTCACTTGTATCTTTTAGTCACTACAACACTGAGGTTGTTACCAATGTATTTAAGTCTGCCATACTGTTTGGTTGTGCTTATTAATAACCCCTTTAACAATAACATTTTATGGGAATCTAGCTGATTGGTCATTGCATGTGGAAGGAATAGTTTCATGAGTCCAAAGCTGACAGACGTGTGGGATGGCCTTTTGTTCCTGGACACGCTGGGAGTCACCTGAGTTTCGAATTGATTTGCAATGCCTTCGCCAGCATCTTAGCTCCCATGTCCCCCATTGCGTTGCCGCTGATGTCCAGCCTGGTGAGCGTGGAGTTGCTGCCGAGGGCATTGAGGACGATGGTCAGGTCACTTTTGAGTCTAGAGTCTGCTAAAGACAGAGAGGTGAGGGGCTGGAGTAGAGGGGAAGGAACGATAGGAGGAGAGGAGGAACAGCACAATCAATCAAATGACAATATCTCTGTCTGAAAAAGCTGCTTGGGAAAGAATATTTAGTAGGCTAAAATATTACAGGTGCCATGTAATAAAATCTGCTTTGGCCCTTTAGATAGACCTTCACTGTCCTTTTATATGTAGGAATTTTCACCTGTAATATCACAAGGTTTCCTAATATTTTGCAGCACTATGACCTATCAAGAGAATGAGAACTGCACTCACATGACAGGCTGGCAGTGACTACCTATAAAGACAGCATGGCAATGCAGCTTAATACTCTCACTGAGGTGTTGGCTCTACAATAATTCCCTTTTAAAAAAGACATTGTAGCAATAGAAAAAATTTATATTTTAAAGTTGATGGTACAAATCAGAGTTTTCTCAAAAAAAAAAAAAAAACACAATACAAAAGTAAGCAACACAATGACAAAAGTTCTGCTATGGGCTCAACTGTAACCCCCAAAATAAAGCAATTGTCCCTCAAGTGCATTTGTATGTTGTAATCTGGCTTTTTATGTTAGTTTTGGAATAATGGCTTTTTCCTCTCCGTGTGGCAATTCAGTTCATGTCGGTGCAGGACTTTGTGTTACTGACAATAATGTGCATCAGGTTCAGGCAGCATCTGCACATGCAAAAACATACCATTGAATCAAAACAATAACTATGTGTGCAACAATGTATTAACTGTGTGGTTTTCCAAAATCCACACAAGCATTTTATGTCAGCAAGCGATCACTTTAATGTCAGATCTGGTTGTTAACTGCTTATACAATGCAGTAAAAAAAAAAAGTGCAACTTGCACATGCAAAAAAAGAAATAAGTGCTCTCTTATTTGGTCATTGTTATAATTATTCTTCATTTTTAAAAAATCCACATTTCCTTGCTGTTCACACACTGAACATCTTTCCATTAACCACTTTAATTCACCTTCCATCCATTTTAGTTTCTGTGTAGTTTTGCCAGCTGATATACCAGTAAAAACCATCCCCCCTCAATACGAATGATGATACACCTGCACTCTCACTACATAAGCAGCGAGAGAGAAATTGAACTCGTTGCACAGAAGGACCATCAATCCATCATGGGGGCGGAGAAAGAAGGGCAGACACCAGAGAAAAACTTGTTACAGCTTTCATTACAGGGTGAGATAAGACAAAGCAGATGGATAGAAGGACTGTGAAAGGTTAGACTAATTCTTTAAGTCTCCATAGGTAGAAAGGCTCATCACGCGTAACAGTTCCTTGACATGGCAGGTTACACACTCGCAACACAAACCCTGTGCTTTGATGGCTTCACTTTAGCATTATTGATCGGTGCACAACGCTACACTCATGACTCTCAGGGAAGATGGTGGAGAAATTAAATACTTACTGACTCCTCTTCTTGAATCATGTGAACCAGGCCATCCAGTACTGGAGCAAGGTTTCTAATACAAACAAGACAAGAGGGAGGGAAAAAATTGGGGAATTTTTTTGTTTCTTTGATAGGCAATGCAATGCAGCAGTTCTGAGATGAGTTGGAGCTTTTTCTACATTTTGTCATGTTACAACACAAAACATCTGTGTATTTTGTGTAATAACCCCCACATAACTGTAAAGTGCAATAATAATTATTTTTAAAAACAAAAGTCTGAAATGTAGCCTCCTTTGCAGAACCACCCTTCATTTCAAGCAGAGCAGCAAGTCTTATTGGTTATGCTAGGTGACAAGAAAAATGAACTTGTAATAATTAATAATTCATGTTGTAGTAAACAGGCCTCAGCAGCTTCAGCAGCAAATAAATATCGCTGTCACCATGCTTAGTATGCTTTTAAAGACCATTTGTCCCTTCACCGTTGACCGTCAGAGAGAAAAAATAATCAGATAAGATTTTAATGTCAAGTTCATTTTAATCCTAACCAGTCATACCTCCACCATCCAAATCCATATTCCCCGCCCCCTCCTCCTGCATGCTTACTTGGACTTGATGTTGTTGAAGTTCTTTCCCAAAGACAGGTGTTTGATGGAGCGGTTCTTGGCTAACCAAATAAGAAGAGTGGACAGCTCTGAGTCCAAGCCTAAACAAAGAGATTATTACATTTTTCAAACGTCTTTGGTCATTTTTGACTCAGAAGTACACAAGCATAGGTGTTGCCATCGCACCATTATCTGAAAGATCCAGACTGGAAATGTTTGGGATCTCTGCAATACAACCTTCAAGGATCTGAGAACCACCCGAACGGAGCTGAAAGTTAAAACAAAAAAAGGCAGGGAGCGTTAATGTGTGGTTATTAGGAGACTTGCTTATCACATATATTGCAAAGTTTTATAAGTTCATTAAAGAGTAAATGTTTGTACACATTTCAATAACAGCAACACATAAAACATAAAAATATAAAAAAAAAATCAAATGCTGAAATTGGAGAAAGTCGACTCTAAGCCTGACTGTCCCCAACTTGTGACCTGCCTGTCAGGAACTAAAATGTCCGACCGTTTTATGATCACACATCATACTTAACCACTACGATGTAGGACTAACAACAAAACCGATCGGCTCCAGTGCGGTGTTAAAGTGTAAGGTCAGACGAAGCACAGATGCATGTAAAAGTGAACAGTTATTTATGATGTTAAGACATGTCTGTGGGCCAGTCAACATGCAACAAGGGGAAAGAGAGCATGACTTTAGCAGATATTCAGAGAACACTGCACAGACATTTTAGCTGCATGAATCAGATCCTACATACATTTGTTCTAAAATGGAAACACACTTTTATGGCAACTTTTTATTCTCTCTGTTTTGCAATGATTGTTCAACGTATAAAAACTTGGAAAAACCTTTTGAATGTGTTTTTTTTTTCTAAATTACAGTTACTAGAGAAATCAGATTAAAACTGATAGTTTTACAAAAAACAGATATGGGAAATTTGCCACAAAGTTGTGATTTACCTGATTTATTCATATAAATGCTTTTGTCTAAGATGTAAAAAAATAAATTATGATCAGCAGGAGAAGAAAGTTTTGAAGCAGACGTGCAAATAAAAAGAGGGAAGAATGAGACATTCATGAATAAGATTGAGCGCATAGATACTTACACAATGCCCAAGCTTACAGAAGCATTAGGAGGAGAAAACAGCATGTCAAAGCCAAGCCAGCAATTACCAACAACGAAACCCACAGATGCTTAATGATCATTCTTGTGTTCAAACACAAAACTCAAACACACTGGCATGCAAAACATGCTCAGCAGGGAGTAGCAGAAAGGCTGGATTTTTCACACCGTTTTGCTCACTCAGAGCAGCTCCGGGCCGCCTCTGTCGAACGGTTCATTACAGGCTTTGAAAAGGCATCATTTCACCCCGAAGATTCAGTTGGAGACGATTTTTAGAAGAAGACATCCTGTATAATTTGTATTCATGAGCTATCTTTAGTCATTATGTTCTGCGGCAATCTGTCTCTGTTCAAACAAGGGAGAGAGGAGATGGCAGCAAGCCTTAGTGCATCCTGTGATGAAACAGAGGGAAACTGGACCACCCCTCCTCTGTTCCCCGCCTCCTCCATCACCCACTCCCTGCTGTTTGCCAACGAGTCCATTATGCTGCCTCTTGGCGCTCCACTGGCCTGTCAAGTGGTTTTCAAGTGCATCCTAAAAACTCCATTGCATTGGATGAGAAATACTTCCAAATGGATGAAAACTGGAATCACAAAACTTAAGCTAACAGAAGCAATCAAAAAGAGGAGAGTGCAATAAAAATCGCAAACCTTGGTTGAGTGTTCTGATTCATCCAACAAAGTTCACAGCAACAAGTCAGGTTTAATTATGTGACTGAGCACCAATATTTTCAAATGGATCTTAAAAGCTCTCATCCTATGGACGTGTTAGTGCACCCATCATTTAGACCGGTTTATATTGACACAAACTGAGCAAATAAATAGGAAATTAATTCATGTAGAACATGAAAGTGATTGTGCGCTGGGTCTTAAAACGGTCTTACCTCACAGCAGCTGAGATCCAGTGAGACGTCCTTCAAACTGGGATTACTGGCCAGGCCAAGCAGAAGTGCTCTGTTCAAAGTTTACACGGTGAATACAAAACGCAATAACTTTAATATACAGAACAAGGGAAATTGAATATTTACGGAGTCAAGTTAATATTAGTGTTTATGAATCAGGATTTTTTGTTAAAAAAATGTTGTATAATAATAAAAATCCACCCATTGATTAAAAATCAGTTCGGCTTGGAGTTTCTGATCCAATCTTTTGTCATGTTTAGACACAAGAAGTGCTTAATTACAAAGGAGAATTGCAAAAGGTTTAACGGTAGAGGTACCAATCAGTGTGGCACACACAATTCACCTAAAAACTAAATAAAGGTTGAATTACACATGTATTTATTTTAAAGTGAAAATGACACTTTAATAAAAGATGAATAAAAAGGTGTAGATCATTACCAGGGATGCTGATAGAAGTAGAAGTTGCTTGTTTTAGATACATTTTTTGAGAATCATCTTAAAGAATTTCAGCTGAGATGTAAGGGAATGAATATGAAGTCGTGAATGAATTTCTGTCTCACTTGAGAGCCTCTGGCGGCAGCTTGGTTCCCGACACACTGATGGAGCTGAGAGACGTGGCGCTGCTGAAGAAATGCTTAAATGATGGAGGCACCTCTTTGCCTTTCCTGTGCAACCCAAAGAAAACAAACAAAATAAAATCAGTATGACCTACAATTTAAACCAGCATCAATATTCCAATGTTCTTCTCATGTAGAAGAAACCCGTGACCCAGTGTGTATTTAATTTGTCTTTTAAGAAAAACATCTATCTGAGCACTCCGGCTTCCTCCCACAGTCCAAAAACATGACTCTCAGGTTAATTGGTCTCTCTAAATTCTCCCTAGGTGTGAGTGTGTGAGTGCCTGGTTGTCTGTCTCTGTGTTGCCCTGCGAAGGACTGGCGACCTGTCCAGGGTGACCCCCGCCTCCCACCCGGAACGTTAGCTGGAGATGGGCACCAGCAGCCCTCCCGACCCCATTAAGAGACAAGAGTGTAATGAAAATGGATGGATGGATCTATATGAGCTCCACAAACAGTTATACCATGAGAATCTTAAGAAATGAGGGCTGCAAAATACGAGGACACAGAGAGAAAAACATGGAGAAACATTCCAGATTGGCAAAAGCACAAACCCCAAACAACATGAGTACTTTCCCTTGCATGTATGATGTAATTTCCCTTGGTAGCCAGCAGGTGTCATACATTAACATGCTCACTGTGATATGGACAGTGGAAGTATAAAAAGCAGAAAAAAACAGCAGAAAATTCTCAGTACAGAGTTCTATACAGAAAAAAAACATCCAGGCTTCAAACACTCTTTTAATCACAAAATTTCAAAATTTACTGAAGTTTAAAAAACTTTGCAATCTAACCTGAATGACCTATTTAGTACAATCTACAACTCTTGGACTTTTCAGATAAGGATTGGTGTATTTTACACTAAATTAATATTCTATAAGCCACAGTTTGTACCTTTGCTTTGTAAAGGAAGCTGCAAAAATAGATTCATGGCATTTATGACACTTTAGACCAGCAACCTCAAGTCTAGTTCAACATGGATTTGAAGTTTGAAGATGAAAATCTGTTTGGTCTGGTTGGATATTTAATCAGTGTACATGTAGTCTGAAAGCAAAAAAAGACAAAACAAAAAAAAAAAAAAAACTGGTTAAAAGAAAATGTGAAAACCACTGCGATACTAAACCATTATTTGAAATGTGTTTTTGAAAAAGGAATAAAGGAATAAAATTTCTATTTTCCATACTTATCCAGACCTTTAAAATAATAATGGAAAACCTTTCCATACATTCAAGACTGTGCAGGAACCCTGGACATCTCACAGACAGCACAAGAGCCAGAACAACAAAGAATGATGCAATACAGATTATTCCAGACTGAGATCACATTCAAACATATTCCAGATACTCTATCTAGGACCTTCGACTGTCTAGTTGTAACCAACTCACATTGAGCCATTTTGGCATTTAAATCCTTATCAAAAAGGTCCAAATATTTCTAACAGAGTCGGAAATAACAGACCGTTGTTCCTCTAGTATTGATCTGGTCAGCTTCTATTTTAACTCACTCGTCTCCTAAGTATTCACAAAACATTTGGAAGATACACTTTTCCTCATTCCGTTTAAGCTACTAAAATGTTGATATTTATATACCTGTGAGGGAAGATGCTTTTGGACACATTGAGAACAGAGAGGTGTTGAGCTGAGCCTCGCAGAAGAGCTGAGCAAACCTGAAACACAACAAAACCCACACATAACTGCAATTGTCTCTGCAACGTGGCGTTCAAACGTCAGTGAGTTTGAATATGTGAGCAGTTTTCATAAATGGTAAAACGGTTTTATTTGTCCACATTTCCATCCGACTGTGAAAAGACAAAATATGATTTCAGGCTTAATCGATAAGTTCAATGAATGTCTGACAGCTGGCTACATCTCAAGCCAATCAATAAGTCGTGGCTGGATCTCAGACCCACATCAATATATCACCAACACTATTCAGACCACTTCATCATGCAGTGACCTGCGACAACAAATTGAACGGGTGTGCAAAATTAGATTACACCTCCCACAACAAAGTTATTCATTGACCAGCAGGTCATTTTCCACTTAGCTACAACCCTAACAGCAGGTTATGATTCACAGAGAAAAATGCTGAAAGTTTTAGGGGTATGTTCTGTTATGCCATTCTGTTATGATCGGTGGAAATATTGGCTCAATACAAATACGTTTCATTTAGCTACTTTCTGTTAGTCGTGCGGCCTCACCTGATCCAGTGCGCAGTCTGTGTTGGAGAGGTCTAGTGTTGCCAGGCTGTTGGGTTGACCGAGGAAGTTGTAGAAATGCTAGAAACAAGAATAAAAAGACAAAAAAAAAATTAAATGTTATATCTGATGGTAAACGGATACTTAAAAAAAAAAACAAACAAAAAAAAAAAACACCTCCCCATCAAGCATCGTCCCACTGTGGGATATTTTTTCACTATTGTTTAGAGTTGATGGAATGATGGATTGAGCTGAATACAGAAAGTGGAATAAGACGGGTTACAGGCTGCAAAAGACTTTATTCTGGTGTGAAAATTAGCCATTCAGCTGAAGAAAGACTCTAAACATACAATCAGATCAAAGCACATTCATGTGTTGGGATTGTCTAGTTGAAGTCTAACTTTAAATCTACTTAACATGTGGCAAACATTGATCAGTGTTCTTCATATGATTTCCATTCAACCTAAACCAATGTGTTCTGTATTTCCTAATAAGAATTGGAGCAAATCTCAGTTTCTAGTTATAGAGACAAAGGGCTGTCAGCTGTGACTGCCAGCTGAATACAAAAGTACACCATACTTCTTCCAATTGTACTGGCAAAGACTTTTAAAAGCATGCATCATGTCTACCACATACACGCAAGCAAGAACAGTTCAATGTACTATACTCAGTTGCAGTTTCTCAAAATTAAATCAAATTGAATACTAGTGAATTTGCTTTGTGTTCTTTTATAACACTGAAGCAAAATGTTGCATTTTGATTTTAGAGAAAATGGTTAACTATGGTTTATCAATTCTCTTCTTTTTTCCAAACATGCACCTAATGTCTTTCCAAAACATAACAATTGTTCTTGTGTTACTAGACTTATAAATGTCCAGAGAAAGAACAGATGCACTTCTTACATGCAGGTCACACAAGTCACTGAGCGTTTTCCAACATGCTGAGTATTACTACTGTATTAATATTTGTTTTGTTTTTGACACTTATATTTAGTGATCCAGCTTGAGTGGCAGGGTATTCACCTGCATGTCGTCTCCTCGGAGCATGTTTCCTGAGAGGTCCAGATGGACTAGGCTGCTGGCGATGGATGGGTTGGCACTCAGTGACTGGCAAAGGCTGTTCACCCCTAAAGCCCAAACACACACATAAACACCCCCACAAACACGCACACACATGCCGATAAACAGCCCTGTAATGTTGGCTTTATCACTACGCGCAAATTTTCACTCGACATTTCTGAAAGCATTTTGAAGGAAATGACAGAGGAAATGAGAAGCAAGTGAAGGCTGGAGACAGACGGGTCTGGTTGTGAACACAAAAGATTCTGGATTTTTATGGTTTTCAAAAGGCAAGTCAGTGTCCTGCTACACAAAATCACTTTCTTACATT
The DNA here is from genome assembly GCA_903067095.1 of Girardinus metallicus. Lineage (NCBI taxonomy): Eukaryota > Metazoa > Chordata > Actinopteri > Cyprinodontiformes > Poeciliidae > Girardinus > Girardinus metallicus. The sequence goes on along the minus strand of CAEGAE010020986.1, from coordinate 28,520 downwards.
ATCTACTTTTAAAAACTCAAAATAAAAAAAGGTGTCTCTGCAGATAATGCATCATTGGATCACTTCAAAAGTGCCCAGTGGTTTATATATTTGAAAAATAGAAGCTGTTTCTATGGCAGCTTGATGCAGCTGTGTGTTCAGCCTCTGATTTGTGCCACGTCCATCACAAGACCGACTACCTGATCTGACATATTTCAGCAGTGATGTCCTGGCAGACTGTCTGGTCATAAATCCCGAGAATTTTCTGGTCAAGTTAGACAGATGGAAAATAATATAGCTCGTGTTGAAAAATAAATAGTTAAAATGATATTTAAAAAGTGCTATTAATTCTCTGGGGCCACAGAATATGGACTGAGCCTTTGGCAAGAGAATCGGGCTAAATTTTAAGCAGCACAGGACCTTTCAAACATTCAGAGTGGAAACATGATAGCTCTATCGACTTCCTGAGAGCAGAACGTGTTGGCAGTGAGTCCCGACAGGCTGACCAGTGCTGAGAACAAGGATGGGAAACATCAGTAATGTAATATGCATGTAATGTTTGACGACAGACACATTAATTCTTTCTAAACTCTCTGTTGAATGTTCATCCCATTTTGACGAGTGGAAGGACTTGCCATTATGTAAAACGGTGTTTAGTTTAATTAAATAAAGTTAAAAGCACCAGAGAACACTATTATGCAGACAGAAATACACAACACGCTACTAAACACCCTGTGAAGGCAAATCTTCTCATTCCTTTTTCATCTCAACTCTATTAGTGCAGTAATAAGTCTCAGCAGCAAGTCAGCTGGAGATGCAATCAGACTAATGAAAGACATGAATTGTATCTGGTATTAAGGAAAATCAAAACAGCAACAATTCAAAATAAAATCATCACAAAACACTACAATTTTAAGTCTCTATCAAAACACAGCTTGATTACAAACACCACATTGTCTTCTCTATTGCCACAGTTATATAACTGGAAAACTACACATACCTTTGGGTGAGAGAGAGGTTTTGGAAAAGTTTAAATGCTTGAGCCCCAAACGAAGTTTGGCAAACTGCGCACTGAGAGAAGAAACACCTGCAGCAAGCAAAAAAAAAACAAACACAAAAACATGTTTATTTTATATCTGCAACAGGATGCATCAATTACTTTTTAATGTTTAAATGCAAAGTGCTTTACAGGCTAACTTAACCGGAGTTGCATTAATTTTGATGCATTTAAATTGCTGAATGGCTGTAATTTTGACACAATTAGGGGTTCCAACAATAACTGTGACCTCAGGCCCATTGAAAATAATGGACTGCTCGAACCTCAAATTACCCGCAAATTCTGCTGCTATTTAGCTCAGGACATTCGTGTTCTTGAGATTTTTAATCTCAATGAATTTTTTTCCTGTTTAAGTGAATGTAGAAAAAAAAAAAATCAGAAAAACGTGGTTAAATTTCCAGCTAACATTACCCTGCATGTTTTTAAATGGCTTGAAGAAGACTGTGGTTACTCTGCCAGTTGCTGAGGAAAACATAGTGAAGATAAATATCTACGAGAAAAATAAATAAAATTACTGTCAGAAGGTTTTCATTGTGAGAGGCAAACTAAAGAGCGACGAGCAATAGAAACCTAAATGTCCAAATATTTAGCTGTGCATAGTATAAATACTGGTGGAGAGATTTTATGAAACAAAATAATAAGGTTTTACTTCTGTTTTCCTGTTTGCAGATTTGTTCAAATGTAGATTTTATGTAACACTGTGCTTTGTATTGGCTTTTACTTAATATTTTGTCAACTCTGAATGCTTTCTCATCACCAACAATAGAATATATAAAAAGCAGAATAAAAACAAGGACTCAGTATTCCTTCTTATGTCTTCCTAGTCATTACCTTAAATATGAAGAGAGCTAAAACAGTATAACGAATGTGACACAAGGGCAGTGCACTGAATGATGGCAGAGGCTATAAAAGGCATGAAAGGGAACTTTAAAGCAGCAATGAATCAATCAGCGAGTGGATCAGAACATTGACTGTACCTCTGTCTTCCAGTGGGTTGTTAGCAAGATTAATGGAAGTAAGTCCTGAGCTGGCGTTGTGGGCCAGGGCAGCAGCGAGCTTCTGGGCAAACTCTCTGGAAGTTGTGAAAGGATTTATTGATGACATACTCTTGGGAAATGTAAAACATTCGTTCATCCATGGAAAGACTCAAATGTGAAATGATTAAATATCGATATGAAGTAGAAATGTACAAAAATCACACAAAATTAAAAGTAATTAAAATGATCTATTCGTTAATTTATCTGATAGAAAAACTTTTCTTCTAAAATTTACTGTTGCATCAAAGCCAAAAAATAAGCTCTAATTTACTTAAAATTATTTCAACTTTAAATTATTCCCTGAATCAAATACTCACGCTTCAACAAACTTGGGCAGACGGTTCTTCCACAATTAAAACAAAGCAGAAACAAAATTAAATTAAACGTATTGCTTACGTTTTGAGTCCTGCGTTGTCCAACACCAACTCCTCTAGTCGACTGGATCGAGACACCACTCGAAGAATCTGCTCACATACGTCTGCAGACTAAGGGCACATGAGGAAAAAAAATATTCAGAACTAGATTATCTGAGATACTTTTATAAAATGTGTTGTGGGTGTAATAGCGTCTACAGAGGGAGTGCAGTTTCCCTACAGCCTATTCCACCATTTAGTACCAATCAATGCCATTTTCTCCATTCTGGCTTGTTTTGTAATCTTAAAAAAGATGTACATGAATTTATTTTCATGCATTACTGAGATAGGTAATCATAAACATCGCCATATCTCACTTGTAATTTAAATAACGTTATGTCCCATTCTGAATAATACCCTATTTCCATTCCTTTTGATTCTGATGCCCATTTGAGCCAACATACACTTCAGGAAAATATGGCACATTTTGATCCCAGATCAAATTAGAATGACTAAAAATCACCCTGGTTGCATAACTTTGCAAAGTGTAAACTCTATTTGTAGTTCAGACTTTTCTTTTATTGCTTAACTGTATTACCAAATGGCATAATTTCAATATTCATTGCTATTTGGGTTATTTTGGCACTTTCAACAAAATAAAAAAACGATAACTCCATCAACACTTAAAAAGTAAATACATAGATGTTCAAATTTGGGTTTTCTTTTCTATAAAATATCAATAAAATGATTATTTATTGATCCCATGAGATGTAAAACATCAAAACTTGAGACTGACGTAATCAAGGTCACAAGAAAAACTGTGCTGGATCTCTTAGGTTTACAAAAATGCAGGCCAATTAAAACTGTGCAGCAGAATGTGAAAAAGAAAACAAGATCTCAATCCTCCACCTGAAGCTGTTCATGTGTGACAAAGACACATCGGGGAGAGAAGACCCACAGAGGAACAAGTTGCCTCTCTTCTGTGGTCTCAGCACAACAGCAGAAAGCACTCATATTTAAGCAAAATGAAAAATTCAACAGCTAAAAGTCTGAAAACCACCTCGATGTTCACTGACCCACTTCGCTGAGCGCTGCGTCATAGCCAGTCATGAACTGCATGACGCATCGATATGCATTCAGAATGACTACTTTTTTTAATAAAAGTTTTTAAGAGTCTAGCAAACAGTTTCCATTATAATGACAGAACTTTACTGGAATGTTGTGTTATTATTCCTGATTAACAACATCAGCCCTACAAGAACTGCTTCTGTTCGCCTGCTGTCTCAGTGTGGCAGAGACAGGGGACGCATTGTCCAACGCGAGTCAGCAGCGAGGAGGAGAGAAAGGCGGGTGCAATACTGGAAAAGAGAGAGAATAACTGGACAGCACAGAAGAAGGGGACTGTTGTTCGCACAGCTATCCTGGAGAACCATGAGCATTAAAGAAGCAGAAGGAGGGATGGCTGAAAACTGAGGGGAAATAAAATATGAGTATGGAGGGGGTGAAATGGGGTGAAACGTGAGAAAATAAGTCAAATGGAAACACAGAGAAGTCCATTCTGCACAATCGTCACAGCAGCACAGCACACTGTCAGCATGTGTATTGTACCATTTTCTACTCATTAAATACCAGCGTGGTCATGAATTAATATCCTGACCCTACGTCTGGTCAAACTGAACATGTCTCTACAGTTTCTATCCAATCCTGAGGTTGCCAGAAGGCTAGGCCTCTTATCGCTGCAGTCCTCTCATCCTCCCTTCTTATCGCAATTTGGCTCAACATCTTGATCACCCCCCAAGACTAATAGCCTGATTGAACTGGGGATGAGCAGCATAATCCTTCGCTGTGAAAGCCTGTCATGCGTGTGTATATGTGTGTGCATGTTGTTTATCTAATGAACAGCACAGAGTTTCCTTATCTGTTTGACTGAGGTGGTCAGAATGTGATTTGGACTTGCAGCTTTCGGATTTACTCATCTTCTCAGCAACATTTTCCTCTCTCTTCATGTTCGACACATATCTGTTCAGTTTTAGTTATTCCAGATGTAAAATATTAGATTGTCAACAGGACTGATATAACACTCATAGTGCTGAACTTCTGTAAGTCGGCAGGATTCATTCGTTCTTGTTTTGGAGACTTAAAAACTGAAGTTTGTGTCTTTTCTATCTTCCGTTGAGGCTTCCTTTTCAAATGCTGACTTGTTTTGTTATTCATCTGTGATTTTCTCCCAGGCCTCGCCATTTCTCTGAATGCTGTGTCACCACTTTTTCTCCCTGCCTTCACTCATCTCCTTGCGATAACCTTCCATACATGAAACACCACAGGAAAGGACACAATGACAACATCCTGGAAATTTACAATTAACTGCTCAAGCCAATATCTTTTTAAACAGACAGTTTCAAATGTTTTAATATAGTCTGCTCAAAAAGAGATAGTTACCAACACGTGTCAGGCCTTTAAACCTTGCAGTGGCTGGGAAACCACATAAATGGTTTCTAATACTCACAAATCTACAAAGGGCTCTGTTTTTAGAAGTTCACTAAGAACCTAAAGACATTCAACATTTAAATATTGCACCTGCAAAGACTAAATGGATGGACATATGAACAAATGGATTTATGGTTGGATTCATGAATGGGATGGACACGGATGGTTGGATAGATGGAAATAGACATATTTTTTCCAATCTATGTTAGGATGACCATGGTTCTCCACAGTATTAATTAATTAAAAATAAAGGCATATCTACTAAGGAGGGACCGTTACAACGAGTAAATCCTGGTTGGGCTTTCGATAGAGTGATCTTCTGTCCCAGTGAACCAAAATTATGACATGGAATTTCTCTGATTTTTGCATCACCAAGAACCGTCTGCACCACATATGAATGAGGCACTAGTCAAACATATGCCTGCAGGAACCACTGCTCCTTCAGTCTCCACATAGCATGGTGAGGGACGGCTTTTCAAGTTTCAATAAAAGGGGGGAAATTTCTGTGACGGAGGTGTGAGGTAATTGTTTGGACAGAGGAAGCTGCGTGTGGTAATTTGTGAGGCTGAGAGAAGCGTGGAGATGCTGAGTTAGTAATGGAGTGATGAACCAGGAGTGGGGGTGGGAGGGACACAGCGTCAGACATTGAACCCCTTTGTCTCATTTGGATTAGGAGTCTTATCACACAAGAACATTTGGACTGATCCTCAGTCAAAACACCGCAGGGGAAGACAGAAAAAAAGCAGATATTCTCTACAGACAGGCAGGTACAGCTATACACAGTCCAACACAGAAGAAGAAAGAGATGAATATAAAAATCACACATAGAGGGAAACATAGAAAGTAAACTAGACTAGAAAGTTATAGAAAAACACAGAAATTAATTAAGTCATTGAAATGGTAGAATTGGTCTACACTTATTAAAAAGCGTATTTTTTTAATAAAAAAAAACAAAAAACGCTGCCAGCAGCCTTGACTCTGTGTAGTAACACTACCTCTACACTACCTCCATACAGCATAATAAAACTGTGATGCTCTTAATGAAACAGAAACATAAACAGGAAAAGTACAAGAATGGCTTTTGATTTTTGTAGGTACTGACCAGTTTGTAATCCTTGGTAGACAGCTTGGTGAACCACTGGTTGAACTCCAGGACTGCTATTATAGCTACCAGATCCCTGATGACGCACAGAGGAGCCAGCAGTGAATTTTTCTTAGAAACACCATTCAGTATTGAAATACTTGCTTCTGCTTATTAATGGTGCAAACTATTAATGGTGCAAACTATTAATACGTTGAAAACGTATTTTGTTACGTTTTCAACAAAAATAACCTACATTTTGATCAGTAAGACTAAAGAAAGACAAGAATGACCTGTTCTCTAGATGGCTGAAGTCCTGCAGGTTGAGTTCTCTGCTGTCTTGTGTCAAGTAGATGGTGTCAACATCCTGCAGAGGAAACATTCAATAATACATTCAACCTTAGTGTTGCTGCACTCATATTCATCCAAAGACAGCGGTTTTATGTAACCAGTAGACAGCAGCAAACCGGACAGGTGCACAGCTCTACTGTGAAACTATACCAAAAAAGACAGTAAGCCACACTTACCCACTGCACCTCTTCTCTGTAAGGTAGTCCTAACCAGTCACACACACATCTGTACATCTGGGAAAACCCACCTACAGGCAGAGAAAGAGAGACACAGAGACCCATAGTTATATAAGGTGGAGTGACTGATATAATCAGAGTTCATCTGGCCTTGTGCAGGGAAAGATAAACACCAGCAGCAACTAGTAGGGGTGTTATATTAACACACACTCACTTCTTAATATTGCGTTTTAAAGGCCGACCGCAATTGAGGTAAAATTAAGATAAAGGATCCTACCACAAGGTCCAGGTTCAGCAGGCTTGTTTTCCCACAGAGTCTGCAGGTAGCTCAGTCGGTCTGGAGGCTCCATGCAAAGCTTCTTCATCACTTTACTGATGAGAGAAGCGAAAACGTTTAGTTCATTCATTTCTGTGTTGCAGCAGATGAAAGCCTCAGAAATTACCTATTGCTGTAGATAAAAGAGGGATTGCTGAAATACTTTTGCAATGCTGCAAAAAAAGACAAATCAGCTAATGGTTTAATTGAATGCTTACCATCTAAAGTCCCCTTATTTATTAAAAAAATTTTAAGATCAACGCTAAGGCATATTAAATAAGGCTCATTAGCTTAGAACGTTATTACTCAGCATTTTGAAAGACACTTGCCCTGTTTAAACAACAGATTTAGTTTGAGTTTAGCTTAGTTAAATATTTCTGTGAGAATAAATCCAATGTTAAGATCCAAAAAGCTGTCCAACACCTTCAGAAAGGAGACTTCAGCTTCCTTTGAGGCTGTTAGAGATTTAAATGGATCATCACAGTACCTACAGAAACATCTTACTACTGTAAATATAAAATTTTATACATGGACAATCAGAAAAATTGTACATGCATGCAGAAGTTTAACCTTCTTGGGTTTTGTACTAGGAGAAAATTCAAGCGATGAAATGACACAGTGAGATCACAAAAGAAGGACTTTTGTAGAAACATTTTTTTTTGGACTAATGAGTCTAAAAATGTATCATCTGAAATAAAGAGAAACACAGAAATCTGTACCGAATACACTTACCTGGGTGGTAGACCAGGACATATCCTGAGCAGACAGTTTCCTACATGAGCCACCACATCATTCACCTCCTCTGTGGAGAGCAGCTTCACTGAGAACGAGCCTCGCTCATACTCTACCAGTAGCTAAAAGCAGAAATTGAAAATGAATGATCAATACAAGTGCGTAAAAAAAAAAAAAACTGCTCATAAAGCTGACCCCAGACAGTCTTTGACCTTTATGCTTGTCTTTTTGTACTGATGATCTAAAGAATTAGTTTGGGAAACATGAGCAAGAACATGTTCTTGTTTTATTCAATTCTCCCACTTTTCTCAGCCCAAATGTCAGATTTTTTTTTAATGAGACTTTAATGATTTCTATATTTTGTTGTTATTTATTTTTTTAAGTATTTTAACGCAAATTAGCTCAGTCATGGTTTTTTCATTAACACAATTAAGGATTTATTAGGTATAGGCAGGGACTTAATAACATAACCAAGTCTGTTAACCATTTCAGTCTTCACTGCAATTATGCAAATGCTGATATACTGACACACATGCTTCCTCTGTGGGCCAGAATTAGCATATTTCTTCCTGGCTGGGACACAGGAGACCCTCAGTCAAAATATTCAGAGAACTGACAGTCAAAATGAGCAGGACAGGGGGACAGCTGCAGAAACTGGATGGTCTGTGACAAATTGTACACTGAATGTTGCTTCTGCTGACTGGCAGCTTACTCTCTCCAGTCAAAAAGCCTTTGGGGGCTCAGCCTAGATATGTCTGCTATTAATGAGTTTTTAAGGATTATAGAAGGATTCATATACTGTAAGGGTGTGTTCCTGGATTTATCCATTTTATCTCCTCATTAAAAATGTGTTGCGATTTTAAGGGTGATCTTCCAAGCAGAGATGGAAGATTTAAGAACGTTTTAAAGCAAACACTCGTTCAGATGATCTGCATCTAGAACTTTAACATGTTTGTGCTTTTTCCAGTGAAGAGCCAAAACATTACAATTTGACACAAATGAAAACAATGTCTGAATTTCTTCCTAGCACCTAACGAGGTCAGGGATAAATTGAAGAGCGATTAGGCTGCCATTTTTTAAGCTCAGAATGAAGAACATGATGATTAGATCTGAGCAGCATCAATTCCCAATCACACAATTTATAGGAGCTGCTGCAAATAGTATGTGGATGTGTGCAGGAACTCTGTGTCTGGTACTTGGAGAGTTTGAATTTAAAAACCAGCACACTTTTATGAGTTTTTATCGAGGTAGTGTTTATTTCTTGCTTCCTTTTTTCATACAATACTCCTGAGATTTGAAAGAATGGGTAACCAAGTAATTGTCTAGATGTTCAAAGTTGGCAGACAAAATGAAAACTATAATATTAAAATATTATTTACAGCTGTAAATACAGTGGAAGCACAATTTACAGATTTTTTTCCTATCATAAAATCTTAAGTACGTGGTTGTAAAATGACAAAATCTGAAGTTAAGGGATCTGCAAGCCACACAACATTAGGCTTAGCTTACCTTGTGGCTTTAACATACTTAAAGAGACTAATGCACCCACTTTTAAGCAACAACCACTGTTTCCAATAAGTCATTTTTCTTCTACTCTATTTATATTTCCAAAAAAGTAAAATCCTTTCCAATATTTTATTTTTATAGGTAATGTGCAGTACCTGGGTCGGCTTGCTGGAAGCTATTCCCTGGATCTCCAGATAATTAAAGGAGTGTTCCACCTGCACGAAAAGAAAAAAACGAGATGGAAAAAAACTGTTATGAAATCAGACGTAGAAAGGAGCAATGGAACAGACATAAAACAGATCTGATTTGTTTAGTTTCAGCAAGAGTTCAGCACTAGTTCAATCACTAATTTCATTCAAAAAACATGTTTCTTTACAAATGGGCTTGACTTTTGATGCATATTCATAAAATGTGACCATAGTCACTTTTACTGTCAAAACAAGTCATTTTCTTTGTATATGTTTCCACCGGCTGACTTCTTCCTTCCACAGTTTACAGTTTGTTCAGCATTGCCATTTCCAAGCAAATAAAAATCCGCTCTTGTATTAACATATTTTATTTCTGTTTATAGAGAGCATTTTAGGACAGAGAAGATTAGAAGGAAAAACCTCATTGCTTATACTCCCATGTCTAAAAAGAGACCAAAATAAGGCGGGTATCCTGCACACAGTCACAATGAGCACAGTTTTCCACCGCTTCTTCCTCTTTCAGAAAGGCGAACAGCAGAGAGCCTGAGGGCAGACCAGGCAGCGAGACCAGACTATTCCAGGTGGGAGCTCTGTTTCTCAGGCTTGGCACAGAGATGAGAGAGAGAAAGAGGATATGCAGTCTGTCTACTGTCTCACTACAGTACGGAGTGTGTGCGCGAGTGTGTGTGTAAGCCTTTCTGTTCCCGATGGCTTTGAACACACTCTCGAATATATAAACAATACGATTTTTTCCACTTACATTTGGAAAATAGATGCCCACTCACTGATTTCCATTCTATCGAATCATCTCTAATCATTTCAGAAAAGGAAATGAATAAATACAAACACAAAGGATACAAGACTAAAATCCCAAAGAAATAAAGCTTAGTATGTGACATATGTTGCCAAACACACACAAAAAGGAGTCAGGCTTCATGATTTCACACTAGATTGTGTAGAGTTTGAAATGACAAAAAAAAAAAAAAAAAACTGTGGGAAGATAACCTTATTGACTATGCTACTTGCTTCTTTGTAACAGTTCATTCCACATAAGCAGAGGTTTAAAGGTTGCATACATTTACCTCAGTGTATATAATACAATGTAAAGCTTAAATTATGGGCCTCAGTAGACACCAGCTAAGTGTGTGTCAGGTGTGCATTACAGGGTTCTGGCTATCAATAGATCCACAGTTGTGACTGTGCCATTACTGCTACTTTGCCTATGTGAAAATGCATTGTTCGATGTCTGAGGTCCACCAGCAATACTTGACACACCCACTGGTTTCTACCAACACAAACTGTTATTACAGCAATTGTTAGACTTTGGTGTGGCACATTAATATACAATGCACCTTATGCATGGATTCTTTATTGTTTTATTTGCAATTTCATCTACTTCTGCTTTCTGATGGCTGGACAGTTCTTACTGAAGTCAATATGGTGATAAATCCAAGCTAACGAGTGGCTACGATGTCACACTGGGAGTTGTGTGGAGGAACCAAATGCTGTTTGGTCAGTCGTCCACTATCCATCTGTCAGCTTAGTAGCTCATCTTCTTTATGTTTGCTGTGGTTTCAAGTATCTCTTATCGTTTAGGTTTCATTGGCTGATATAAAAATACTGATTATGATTGGTTGAAACAAATCATTTAACATAACTTTAGGTTTTATTTCTATGCTTTAAAGTATAATTAGCACATCTGTTTTCCTGCATCGCTTTGGAACTGTTTCAGATTTTTTTCCAATAAAGAAAGAAACATGGAATAAAACTTATTCAGACTCAGTCACTAAGCAGCAACACACCAAAAACGGAAATGAAAATGCCAAAATTATAATTAAAATATTGGGAGTGTTTATCCCAATATTTTACTCTCTGTGCCACTAATAAGTTTGATGACAATATTAAAATGAGATGTTTCAATCCAAAGACAACGGATGTAAATTGAACATAAACCTATGTGAAAAGCACTTTAACCATTCATTTATTTAACTTTTAAGCAAAAATTTAGCGAATGAGGTTTGAAAACATTTTGACACTGAGTTTTCATTCTTCTATGCATAGCCAAACCTGGAAAATACTGAAAGGAAGTTCCAGATTTTTCCAGACCCTGGCATAAAAAAACAAACAGGGGGGGCGGGAGCAGGAAAAAGACATGAATGATTATGTGAGTGAGAAACAGCCTGTGTGAATGCTGCGGAGCAGTCACAGACCTTTAAGCCCCGAAGCTTTTTACAAGAGGAGCCAAATCATCAATCGAAGAGACTCGCACAGAAAAACCCGCTGAGAAGAGAATAAAAGGAGCTACAGGCAGTTTTCAGCTCTGAATTTACAGCCAGGAGCAAACTGAGTTTCCATACTGTAACACAGCAAGTCAATACTGAAGCTTTCTGCTTCCAAAATCGATGAATCCCAAAAGGGATTCACCCCAAAAGAGACTTAAATAGATTGGATAAATTCAAATATTTTTGAGCTATTATAAGCCGACCAAACGATAAACAGTCGGGGATCAGCGGTCATCTTGGAGAAGCAAGAAATTTCCAAGTTCAAATCTTTCTGCATGGAGTTCGGATATTCCACCTGTGCAAGTGTGGGTTCTCTCAGGGTACTTGAGTTTCCTCCCTCAGTCCAAAACATGGCTGTTGTGTTAAGTGGTCTTCTGGTCTACAGGTATGAGTGTGTGTGCATGTTGCCCTGTGATGGGCTCTTGACTTATCCATGCTGTCCCCCGCCTCTCGCCCAATGACCGCTAAAGATAGGTTCCATCTCCTTTAAATGTACCTTTGCTTAAATTGTTGACTAACATGAGAGAGTGCATTGTGACCAAAATGATTTTAGTTCAGCACAGCATAATTAGTGCATTCCACTGTAGTTTCTTTTATTGTATTTTTTTTTTAAATAAAGACGATACCTCTGCTGTCTTTCTTACCTTGGCTGGAATGCGTGCTGTTAGGAGGTAGGCTCGGTGAGTCGCAAGAGCCTAAGAGAGAACAGAGGGATTAATGAGTGTGTGGCAGGAGATGTATATAATTAGCAGCTGTAAATACACTCTGCGAAACGAGAACAAGAAAATCACAAGGAACACAGAGGAATGTCCAGCTGACTCAGAGAGCAGCAGACACGCGACTCAAACATTTCCATAAAAGACACAAAACAAGGACGAACGGGGAGGATTTTAGCTCAATGCATTAAACAGTAACCAGTAACATTAGAAGTTTCTTAAACTTGGTTAACCAACTAGAATCCCTTAAACAAAACATTTTAGAGTGATGCATTGACAGATACTTGTGTACTTTTTGAAGAGTTTGCCTGAGAATCCGGAGACAAGGTAAAGGAAATGAAGGACTCTACAGAAACATCATGGCTTACACAATGAATATAACTGATTTGTATTCATAAATAAAGGTATAACCATAAAAAAATTAAAATAACATCTTAAAGGAAGAAGGTATATACCTCGACCTGTAACTATAAGCAATCAGAGGGAGATTTTCACCAATTTGACAGAATACTTGTGATGGTCAGCAAACCCAACTCCCAGAAAAGGTTGGAACAACCATCTCTGTTGAATATCTGAAAATAATTTCAACAAATGACTGTGTTCCCCATGTTGAGTAAGACACATTTAGCTTCCAGTTATCTGCAAAACAACAGCCAGAACTGGACTTCTACTGATGCCTGAGAGAAAGAATACATGGAAGGTGGTTTTCAAAGAAAAACAAGGAATAAAGTGTGTAAAAGAGATGAAGGGCAAAAGTATCTGAACAAATCCAGCAAAGAGAAAAGAGGCAAAGCAAAAACATAAAGCGACGACTGGATACAAGAAGTCCGGAAAGTGACATTATTTCTAAAAGATGTGAAAGAATGAAGCAGAAGTGTGTGAACTAAGGCTAAAAAAGGATGACAGTGATTTCTAGCCCTGTGCGGGTCAGCTCCACAGACAGCATTTGCATGTTTTGATGTGATGGAGGCAGACAGGCAGGGCTGTATGGCCAAAGATAACCTCTTCTAAAGAGCAAGAGTCACGACTGGTTTGCTCAGCCTTTCCTCTCCGTGCACTACGTCTCATTCCTGCACTGTGGACCTTACATGCTGTGTGGCTGCAAGGAGAGGGAATCTGACAGCACAAGATGATATCTAGCACCAGATCGAAATGTAAATAAGCATGTCAGTTTGGACAATAATTTAATTTTGTTGTTTTTGTTTTTCTTTTTTCTTTTAACAAGTGTAGTTATCTGGCAGGTCATTCACATGTTTAATGATAAATTTACTCTGACACCATTTAACCAGGAAAAAAATCTGTTATTTGCACTTTTCATCTTTAGACTTTTTAAAATGTTTGGCAACTAGATTTGTAATTGAATTCAAAAACAAAAAGAAGAAAGAAATGGATGCAAAACTAATCAGTAGACCTTTATAATCTTCATCTCTTGTTTAATAAACTAAAATTATTTTAAATAAATGTTGGTTGAAGCATTGACGTTCTGAGTAATAATGCATTTGATGCACACAGAAACAAAAATATTTTCCTTCTTGTTTTTAGTTGTTTTTCTTGCATATCTTTTGATTTTGAACCATTCACTTCTTCATGCATGTTATAAGCATTTAGTTAGCTGTTGTTTTACAAACCACTCACATAAATTAGAATATGATGTCGGGATATGTGAAGCTCAGCTGAAAAGCTTTTTGACAATCATTTGTTTTATTCTAGCCTTGGACATTAGGTGATTGCCATGCAGAAATGCCCCATTTTTTCTCCTTTATCCCATTCAGACCTAAGACACCTTGCAATTTTTCAAATTGTTGCTACAGGTTTCCTCGGGTTTAAGCTGTGCATTATTGAAAGCACAAAATTAAGACAAATAATGTTCTTTGAGTCGTTTGTAGAAGGAGTGCTAAATCTAGTAGAAAAATGCAAAGGTGTTTGAGATTGTCCCAATTTACACAAAAACGCACATAACCCTAAACTTTGTCCGATCTTTACTCAACTTAAGATGCATTAAAGCCAATTCTGCTTTCTGATGAATTTACAATTTTTTTAATGTTTTCATTAGATAGGGAAATAAAACCAAATTCACCAACTTCAATCAGAAGCCAACTGGTTGGAATATCAAAATGAACCATTTATAATTACATTTATGGACATCAAATCTCACAACAAGTAGACAAGTAATGTCATTTGTTGTAGAAGGTATGATCATTGCTTCAGAACATCAAGAACAATAGACACTAACTTGTTTAAATGTTGCAATTGATTCAGATGAATTTTCCATTACAACTCATGTTTTTCTCCAGCTTGCCAACGTCCTATCATTTCCCTCAATGCATGACTGCCCCACTGCACTCTTCCAGCACAGTGCTCTCTCCATCTGCCCTTTCAAAGGGACAAAAGCATTACAGTCCGTGAACCCCCCTTCTACCTCTCTCCATCTCTGCTCACTATCTTAAGTGGATTTAAGCCTTGAGCCTTCCTATCCATCAGTGATTTCACGGTGACCAGCTCTGCGCCCTCAGATACACTCACACAACCAGATGGCAGCAGTACTGGAGCATGTGTACTCGGCTGAGGAGAGCATCTGCCATTACTCTCCCTCACTTGCTGTAATGCACACAATCTCCGACACACTGGTGGCTTATATACAAAAGTACTGCCACCAGCTGTACAGTACCATTTGTCTTGTTGGCCTGCAGCACAGGGAACACACAAACACTGACACGGAGATGAACCGATTGCTCAGCAGGGGTCTGGCAAAGGCTGATTTTCAACTTTACTGGTCTGATCAATGGCCAACCAAATCAACATTCAAAGATTTTTTTTAATTTTAAGATATTTAAAAATAAAGTTGGAAGAATCCAACTTTAAAAATTTCTGTGCTGGTAACTTTTTTGTTTTTTTTTTAAGACTAATTTATGAGTGCTTTGTAAATGTTTAACATTCAACAGGAGTTCACCTGAGTCATCTGAAGGTTTAGAAGGGAAAAAGTGACTGGGAGTTTGATTCTTCCTGAGGCAGAATTATTTAGGATGTTGTCTTAGAATAAGAGCTGAAAACATACAGCCATGACATTAATTCACAGATCCACTGCCGACAGGCTTTTTATTGCATAACTGTTGTCAGAATGTCCTTCACGTGCAGGCCGGCGTATCTGACATCAATGAGCTGTGATGTCCCAGCTACAAACATAAACTGCCATCACAGCACTGCAGAAGTGCCAAGCAGAAAAGGAGGGAAACCTCACAAAGACCATCCACTGAGACAAACAGAATAGAAGCGATGAAGATACGAAGGAGGCCATAGTTAAATAAAAGGGACCCAGAGGAGCAGAACAAGTGAAATTATTAAACAGATGACCCACAATGGAGCCACTATTGAAAACAAATTAGAGTTGAACAGATCTGTTCAACCGAAGGGTTTAAAGGTTTTATCTTTCTAAAAACCATTGCGCCGTATTTGAAAAATAACATCAAGTGGTAAAAATGTCTGTTTTTAATTTATATAGATATTTAAAGGTAAGAATTTTCATCTTGTAACATGAAATAACTAAAGAAAAAGAAATGCTCAGTTTTCTTTATTAGAGCATTTCACAACAGTGTCCTATATTTTAAATTAAATGCCATCTAGGACAGCAGCAGGTAAAGACTTATAAAGTCCAAACAGAAAAAACAAAAAAACAAATGACAAAGTGGAAACGGAGATGAGTTTTCTCATTTAATTTTTCTTATGTCCCCTGGGTAAAATAAATGACTAACCAAAACTGACTTTCATAGCATGTAAAGGGAAGTTACATGCTAATGGAGAGTAAAGGGAATGAGGGTGGCTGATCTTTCTCCTTGCTCTGATTGGTTGTTTCTGACCGGGAGCTGTGCATTCCTCCACATGGGTACATTACCACATGGGGAAGCTAGATGAACTTGATTTTTTTCCCCACAGATTATCTGTCAAGTTTTAATAAATGTGTAAAAAGAAAAAAAACTAAAAAAACAACTTAAAAAAAAAACATCATTTCTAAAAGTTACATATTGCATCTTTCTAACATTTTTTAAACTATATTTTACAAATAAACTCAGTGGAGTTCAATCATCTTTACTCTGTAAGAGTTTTGTGGAAATCTTAAAGAAGCCACTTACATATGAATGACTGAGGTAAACACAGTTGAATTCTTGTAGGTTGTTACTGTGAATCCAAGCCTCTGAGCAAACAAAGCAAGACTATAGTTGCTCTACAGAGCAAAGACATTCTGCAACATCCTCTGCTATTACAGCTTATTATTCATGAGATCTACATTAACCTAATCTCACTGGGATAGTTAGAGTCAGCAATGAGTAATAGATGCATCATATCCAATATCACTAAACACAACAAGAAGGGAGCATTTTAGGTAATCCTTAGCCATTAGAAAGAACATCCAATTACATGTTTTTTTGGAAAAAAGGGTTTTAAATACAGTAAGTAGCTATTAATATTACCTGATTCAAGATTAATAGGTTAAGCACTATTGATAAATCACACGGGAAAGAAGATTATTCCTCTAAAGGCTGCTATAACACTAGAAATTTGTAATTAGTATTCAAAGTGAAGTTTATAAAGTAAGATGGGAGACGAAAACATTAAATGAGCATTTATTAAAGACCCTTCATGCCTGTAGGTGTTGGACAAGCCGGCATAAATCTTAATAACTAAATAATAATTGATGATTGAGTTAAGTGGATCACAGAATACAACACTGCTGTAAAAAATGTAATACGGATTAAATACACATGAATTTAAGTCACAGTCATGTTTCCTGTCATATTAGACCCAAGTGCTAATTTATCCTTCACAAACAATATTTACAAAAACCAACAAGTAGAGTTAAAAGAACCAATTTATCAAAATTTGATTTAACCACAAAATGCTTAGATTGTTTTTTATATTGCTAATTTGCTTTCTGAATAAATACTTTTTAGGCATTTACAATATATATACTTCAAACCTAAAACTAAAAAAAATAAATAAAAATATAATAATAATAATAATAATAATAATAATAATAATAATAATAATAATAAAAAGTGGAAAAAAATCAAATTTAAGAAAAATCTAATAATTTTGAAAAAATTTAACAAATTTATAAGTCCTAAGAGCCATAGAGATCGTTCCTGTGTTGACCTGAAACTAAACAAACTGCAGGAAAAAATATATTAAAAAAATAGATAAAATAGTTAAAGATAAGCAGTGAAAATTATTTGTTTCACATTAATTCTCCACAGCAAAGACAAGCTGCTGACAATGCAGCAAAATTGCAGATCAAACTATACAGGTAGTCATGGCACAACATGTTCAAAGTCTATATTTGAGGGGAAAATATGTAATACTGCAAATGCAGACTCTATAGGAGTCTTTGTATTTAATAAAACACATTACCACCTACAAGACAAAACAATGAGCAAAAATGCTTAAAATGCAATTTTTCCTAGGGAAGCATTCTCACATTCCCCAGATACTAATCAGGCAGGCAGCAGGAGACCACTTTTCCACATTATATTATTGGCTGGGCACATCCTTCTCATAAGCTGTACCGTCAGCCTCAGTAAAAAAAAAAAAGAAAAAAAAAGACATCAATTTTCCTTCATCACTGCCCTCCTCATCATTATGTGTTTAGTGCTGGAGAGGGAAGCTCGAAGAAGAACAAAGGCAGCCGGCAGTGGTGCTTCCTGAACCGATTTGATTGGCTGGTTTCATCAGACCACAGCTGCAGTGAGCTGAGGCATGTGGTGTCTGACTGTGTAACATTTCATGCTTTATTTTAATGCCATTTTTGGCGTCTGCTTCTGGTCTTGCTTACAGAAAAATTGCCAGCGTATATGTGCTGCTTTATAAATAACAGAAATAATGTTCATTTTGGATGCTAAGAATACAAGGCAGCAATTTGGGGACAATAAAATCCCATGTAGCATATAAAAACAAAACAAAACAAATAAATAAAAAATTGGCTGCATATCTAAAATGTTCAGAGAACATCCTCCGCTGAAACCCACCTGGGACTAAACAAACAAACAAAATGGCTGGATGAGGGATTATTTGGGTTTTCAGATTACTGTTATATTCAAGGTTCTGTCTCTAGGATGCAGATATTAAACAGACACATTTGTGTTTTTACAATGAACTATGGTGGGAATGAGACAGCTTGTTCTTTGTTTCAAGCTGTGGAAATTAACTGGAGACATTTGTGCCTGTTTAGTTTGAAGAAAAATCCTGCTCATTCATCAGTATTCCAGTTACAGACAATGGGGAGGACGTGGGTTTGGGCTCAGTGTGTGCAGCAACATGATTCTGACTCTTGGCTTCTGGGTAAATAAGCAATCACTGCAGACCACAGGGATAAACAAGACAGGCAGGAAAAGCTGAGGTACAAACAACAGTACAAGAGGAGTACATGCTACATCTCACTTGAAAAAGTAAAAGTAGATGTTGTTTTTTTATGAATCAAAAAGTGGAAGATTTCCTCAGACTGGAGTACTACTGTATCACTGATAAAGACATGTGTATATGAAAAAAATAAGAAAATAAATAAATAAATAAATAAATGAGACAAAAGACAGAGCAACTAGAGCAATGTGGGAATGAGGGAGGAGGAGTCAATCTTGTTTGATGTTGGCAGGACCCCATGCTTTTCCTCTGAGATGGCATCAGTGAACACTAATAAGACACACAGATAAACACAAACCCCTGCTCAGCACCAGGGATCAGACAGTCACCAGATAATCCAACTACAGGATAATAAATGCTCAAAAAGATTAGAGTTGTATTACTAAAGCTGAATTTTTAAAGATCCATTATAAATATCTGCAGTTCATAGGTGTCTATAAGTTACTAAATGGGAGCATCTCGTTTTGGGAATATTATAACGCAAATGACCGAAGGTGCATTTATTCCCCCCCAACCACCACCACCACCAAGAACTGCACAACCATTTTAAAACGTGAACATTTTAAAATGTGATCTTAAGAAACAAAACAGAAAGTAAACATCTGGTTTAATCATTGTAGGATCATTAGGATTGCAAAAGTTATAGTAATTTGTTGCCAGGTCTTGCAAAAAACAGTCCACCTTACCCAAAAGATATACAGTGAGTGCTGTTTTTACATTGTTAGATGTTCTCCTGATCTCTCAGAGCACAGTGCTTCCTAAAGCCAGTTTAAACAGGATGGTCAGTGTGGGATCTCTGAGTGAATATATTTATTTCAACAAGAATTTTGAAGCATTTTTATCCAGGCAAACAGTCTATTTCCTCAAGCAATACAGCCTACACAGAGGAAGCCTTCCTGCTACAAGCAATTAGCCTTGAATATAATGCTAACGATCCATTTGCTGTGATGGATGCTAATGGGAACCAGAGGATGAAAAATGCATCATGATTATAATAAGCATGTTTGATTGATTTTCATTACTATTTGGGTGTCAATCTGTTTTGCCACTAGTGGCAGATTATGCAATTGTTTAGTAGAGAACCTGATCAGAAATTTAGCTAATTTATTACATTGATATCAAATATGGCCATTTTTTTTCCTTTTTTTTTTGCAGATACCCAGAATATTAGTAAAGTTCACTGAAGAACAAATGTGAATTGACGACACAAAGGGTAACATGAATGGTTGTGCATTAATCTGTGAAAGTGTTTATGTACATCAGTAGAAAGGTGTGAGCCTGGCTGCAAGCTACACACTGAAAGTTTTGCAGTGAGCTAATTGAGAAATAGCTGCATGTGTTCAAATTTCTATAACAACCTTCGAAAACAAAGACGATGCGGATGATTTGACTCTCCTCTGGCCTGAGCTGGAGGTAAAATTCATCTTCTATAAAGCAAAACCTGAAATCCAACCAGTCAAGCGTAATGTAACTGGGAAGCAGATTAAACTACAAATAATTTTCTTTCCTGGATCTGTTATTTCAAATATAAAACATATATTCAGACCTATTGCTTTCTGAATGTCTAACATAACATGCTGAGTAGACATCATTTTCAATTGTGACTTCTGTGACCTACAAACCTAATTCAATTACACCAAGTGAGAACCATCTGACATTTGCCAACCCACTGCAACACTAGAATACATTTCCTATTATGCTACATCGGACATCATGAAAAGGCACTATTTAAAATATTACCCTATAACAGAAGTCATCAAATAGCTAATTTGGACCCTTTGGTTGAGAGTTGAAACTTGATTTGCTAGAAATCAATAATGTAGAGTTATTAAAACAAACTCATTCAGGTCAATGACAGGGTTAAATTCATTACCAAGACTACGTGAGTGACAATGACCCCGACCTTTGAGATAATCAGGATCAAGGCTTGTGGATGGGATTTAGAGACAGACCGACAAGTTAATTTTTTTTTTCAGGGAAGCTTAGCTGCAGATAATCAATTAGGAATTTATTTTTTAGACGATCTTTTCTAGAGAAGAATTTTTCATAATTTCTCCACCTCACATATAAATCTAAAACAGTAGGTTGCAAAGTGGGGGTGGATTACAAGTATCAAAGTATACTAATGCTTCAAAAGATTACAGTCTCAGTATCCTGCTCTTCTATTTAATAAATGCTTTAATTTTCAAATGCTCCAACATACAAGACCAATTTGAGACAAAAAATAAAAATATTGATTTAAACTGTATTTTACAAAATACTACCAATTCCTTTGTGATTATATTGAAAAAACAAAATGCTATTTATTGCTGATAAAAAAGAGCTACGTTATTTCTTCCATAAAGGACAAAACAAGATTATTGGTTCTTATAAATGCAATAAGTAACCATCATAAAGTAAAGACGCTGGCCATTTATATTTTTCCTCTTCCTCCAAATAGTTTGATTAGGAAAAAAGAAAAGATGACAAGATTTCAGACTGTGTTTATAATTTAACACCACATTTGATTAATTTTCAAACAAGTCATACTCTAAAGTTACACTTCATGATTATCCTCATCTCAACCTCATCCTCCTTCCATGCCATGAGTCCTCTACAGACCATTTTGATGTTTCTTTTAGCTCCGTCTCCATTCATCTACTTCCCCACGCTGTGTTTGATGGACTGATGTTATTATCACCTTGCCCTTCATTCCTTAATCTTTAAAGGAGAGTGACTACTGTATCCATCAAGATTGAGTGGGCTTAAGAGACGCCTCAGGTACTGTGGTGCTCCACTCCCAGGGAGCGCAAAGAGAGAAGGGCCTGTCAATGTTTGAAATAGGAAAATTGTCTTGGGAAAAAATCTATATTTTTACAACCGTGTGTGCACAGCTTTATTGTAAATTGATATGGTTGACTAGAGATACATTTGCTGAAGTTGGAGATACAGCAAGTCATTTTCTGATGACCTGAACCAGCTAATTTTCCATCTGACCTCTTGGTCAGAAGTTTACAACTCTATTTTTAATCAGTGAACGCACCATACAGGTGGGTTGCTGTATGGTGTGGAAGCGTCACTGCGAGAAGAAGCCTTAATGTTTGCCATTTCATTGTTACTGAGGTGTTTAGAAATGATTGCTTGATGCTGAAATTAGAGGATACACAGGTACACATTTAGGTGTTTTCTTCAAACTAAAACTGACATAATTTACCATTATTATTAGTGGATGAATAGCAACACAATAAAGAGTCTCAACAATCAATACATTGTTTCTAATCACTTAGAACTGCATCTTTTATCCTTTGTAATAGGGAAATAAAATATTTGTTCCAATTGTCAAATATATTATTCCATTTTCTTTGTTATTATGCAATTTAACTCATTTATAATTGTTGTGATGTTGTCAAGGTCCTTATTTAAAAAGGACATTTGGTTATCTCTATGAGAAAGGAAAAACAAAAAGACCTTTCCAAGGCTTTGCTGCATCCTGTCTGTAGACCCCTGAGAAACTCTTAGATCACAACCTCTGATCTCCAAACCATCTGTAAATAAAATGCTCTTTCATCATGTCTTGTTACCCCAACACTAACAGGTTACAGCCCAATGACGAGTTTGTTTTCCCTCCAAGCGACTTCCTCCAAAATTGCCCCTTCAAACTCAGCTTCTTTGCAACAACAAACAGGGTTTTATTTGTCCAGTTCAGTCAAGCAGAGCACTGATACGAACCCCTGCTCTGCGTCAGGATGAAATACCACAGCCGCTCCACTGGCATTCCTCACTTCCAAGTCCCCACTCCCACTCCACTACATTTTTTTGTCTGAGTGTGTGCATGCGCTACTAAGGCCTCTGTGTCCTGCTCCCACATGATGAGGCTGTGATGCCCATTTTAACTTGAGTTGAAACCAAAAGCTAAGACGGACAACATTAGAGGACGAAAGAAAAACTGCCACAATACCAGGGAGTTTAGGAATCAAATGCATTGTTTGAAAATAAAAATAAAGAATAAATCATAATTGACTTATCAAGATCAGTAAAAAAATAAAATAAAATAAACCCCTCTTAAAAGGTGGGACGTTCGTTGTTTAATTGAGAGCATGAGCTGGATAACCAGCATCAAGGTCTTAGAGCTGAATATACTTTTCATCACTGCATTCCTGTTGGCTATGAATTATTTTAATGAGGTCTAGAGAACTTGCTGTAGTGACCAGAGGTTTTTTTTTTTGTTTTTTTTTCCAACTATATAAAGCACACAGTGCTATTTGCTGCATACTTGCAGTCAGCTGGTTGTTGGAATGTTCCTACAATTTTCCTTTGCTCACAAGAAACATAAAACCAGCAGTTAGGAAGGACTTCCTGCAACCACAAATGCAGACAGTCATGGTGTGGAAAGAAACCTGTCTCTCCTGTTGGGTTATTGCAATTTTAAAAATACTGTTGGTAAACTATGAACATTGGTGTTAAGTAGATGACTGGTAATATTTGTGACAAAAAACAATATTTAAAAAATAATAATCACTATGTTATATTATTAATAATTTCTTGTTTTGCTTAGTTTTTTTTTCCAGTAGTACTGGAGCAAAGTCATTTTTAATCAACCCATGAATGTCATAAAGAGTCCATAGTTACATAAAATAAAGACTGATGTTTTACCCTCTCAGGTCAGTTCCTCTGTAATTTCTAAGTTTGTGTAAATTATAGGCATATTCAGAGGATCACCACCAGTCAGTAGTGTTAAAGCAACACTTCTTTGAAACAACACATGACAATGGGGACAACTTGATGGTTAGAGAGGCTACAAATAGGGTGAATTTAATGGCTTGTATACCTTAAAACAAAAAACATTGCCGTTATAATGCAGCCATACTACGAAACGTTGGTTTCTAAAGTACAATATTAGCAGATAATAAGGTGATGTCAATTCCTTTCTGTGGGTGTTCACTTCAGCAGTTACCACTCTGTGGTTTCAGCACCACTCAAAATTACAACAGAGCTGATCAACTACTAGACTTTTTGGGGAAAAAAATGTGGTAGTGGTGTCTTTTGCAGGAAATGAGCAGAGAGAGAAAGGGGATAGATATGCAAACAAAGCCCCCAAGGTCATGTTGGTGATTCTACTACACCAACCACCTGAAGCTGAATCACAAAGCGAGTCATTAACAAGCAGCTAAAATATATTGAATATATTTAGCCGGAGTTTAATTAAATGTATATGATGCACCAGAAGCAGCGTTACAATCCAAGAAAAGTTGTTTTGCCGAAATAACGCAATGATTTTTTTTTTTTTATTTATAGTTTATTTATTATTTTACAGTATATTACACTTTCAATTAAATTCAGTATTTTGTAAGAGATTATTTAAGGGCAATAAACCATGATTACTTAATTATTTTTATTTTTGATAAGCTGTTTCTATATATTCGAATATAGATTTTTTCATTTACTTAATAAGAAGTTTCAACATAAAGCCATCAGGGAAAATGTCATATTTTAGAGCTGTACTTCTAGCTCATGCATTGTTTGTCCAAACTACGTGAGTAATTATTTAAGAAGTGATTTCAAAAGAGACCAATATTAATCATGATCATCATTTATTTTCCATAATTGGGCAGCTCCATCTTGCATCACAAAATACACATCTTAGACCAGATTTAAGCTCCCCACTGCCCGTTATCTGAAGGCCTTCTGAGGAAACTTGGTCAGCTCTGGTGTTTCTCACCTCAGTCTTTTCCCCCACATCATTTAGCAAAGAGGGTGTGAGAAAATAAGGTTAATTACTTTCACCTCTCTCTGTTATTTAGATATTTAGGTTTCTTAAAACATTCAATAATGTTTGGAATAGCATGATGATGGTAAGGACATGTCTGAAGCAGACCGTCGCTGTGTGGGTTTAATCTCTACGAGGCTCCAAAGGTTCCTTCTTTTCCCAAACAGTTTATTCCATATAGTGCAATAAAACTAAAATCTCCCTTCACCACTGAGACTTGCATACCTAAAAGGCTTCTATCACGTCGACAGACACAAGCGCATTACAGTAAATCTCAACAGCAACAAAAAGCTTTCCGACTCAGTCGTCAAGTTTATAGACGCTGTCGAAACGCAAATTCACTAAAGGAGCCGCTGAGTCCTAAGCGTCATCATCTTATTATCCCTGTGCCTCTCAGATGGAACCAATATGCATTTTTAATCACCAGCCAAGAATCAATTATTCAGCAGTTGGTGAATTTATGTCTCTTTACCAAAAAGGTAGTAATTGAAGAAGTCATTTCCATCTGCTTTGAACCCATTGAGGGCTGATGTTTAAACACCGAGCCGTTACTACTAGATGAAGATATTGACCAAGTCAGTGAATTAAAAAGATTTAGACAATACTGTCCCAAACACCACAGCTCTGTATGGCATTTAAATAAAGCCAATAAGTCTAAAACGGTATCTTTATGCCCATATTGCTGAGCTGCATCATCATTCCCTTCAATACTTGGAAAGCAAATACCATCTAATTTTGCAGTTTTGTTGAAAATAGAAATGCACAGAGGAATCGATTGGAATCTTATCATGTTATGCTTGCGGGGGGCGACTTGTTTGAATTTTGAATTGATGAATTTATGTCAAACATTCCACCAAAAGAAAAAAAAAAAACAAAACAAAGTAAAAATATTATTTACATATTCCTCGGTGTAAATGCAACACCCTATAGCCAACCATACATTCACAATTACACACAAAATCATCATTTATTTGGTAACTATGTGTTTGAAAAGTGGCAAGGAGAAGTTGAAATGATTCCCCCTTTTCCATCCTGTAGATCATGACATGAATAATCTTCCCATTTTCTCTTCTCCTTCTAAATCAGAGTTCCTAATCCAGATGTAAATAACACATACACCTACACACTCACAAACACACCCACGCATACATACATAATACATATACGTAAAGACATACCTATAAATACACACACAAACCTACACACGCATGCTCAACCAATCCACAGTGCTTTATTACCAGTGCAAATCCATCACCCCTGCTCATCCCTGTACTTTTTAACAAGAACCATTTTGAGGCTTTTCTTAAACAACCTCACTGTTGGAAACCCAGACATCATGTACCTTTTACAAATCAACACATTTTCTACAACATTTCAACATCAGTCTGTGGTAATTTCAGCCTGCAAGAGAGCAAGAGACAGCAATGCTTTCAGAAGATAACAGGAAGGCTTAGCTGAGTAAAGACTCAAATAATTTTTATTTTTCGTCATTTTTAGCTTTCAATCTGTCTCATACATTATACAAGGTACTTTGAAATGTTTGCTGCCAATTTGGAAGGTAAGAATCTTGGTAGTGCTAGAAAAGAGGACGTTTGTGTTGTCAAAACAAAATTATACATTTTATGAAAATCATTATGACATTTAAAACATTAGAGGTTTTACAAGTGATAATGAAGGACTTTAACAGCAGTAAAATCTGACTCACCAAAACTCGGTTCTCCGTCTTGTCTCCTTTGATTTCCAATTTGACTCTTTTCCTCAGTGACAACTTCACCTTCCTCCCCACTGCATCCCTCACACTCTCTACAAAAGGGACAAGAAAGAAAATGAGAAGAGGGTGAAACTTGTGAGCAAAATCTGTCTAGTCAAGTCAAGGAGAGGATAGAAGAGGAGATATTTAGCTCAAGATCCTATTGCCACTGGGGGGAATAATTCCCCATTTTTGCTAATTAGAAAAACTAGACGTTCAATAAAAAAAATGTACCAAGTCCAATTTTAATTGACTATGGGACAGTGGGTTTTTATTAGTTCTCATTTAATTTCCCAATCCTGTGTGGGGATATTTTTGTGGAGTTGTCAGTGAATTTTATGTGAAAAGTCACATTTATACAAACATGTTTTTTATATCCTTACATTTCTATCAACAGAATTCTGATATGTTGTACCACTAATTTACAAGCATTCTCATATAAGATGAATGCCTATAGCATTGCGACTGTTCTAAGCCGTGTTTAATGGCATTGGTAAGCCGATTCAGGTCAGGTGTAAAACACAATGACTTGTACTATTTGCTTTTCATTTTTGAAGTTTATAAAAAAAAAAGACAGTTTTCAAACGCTATCATGGTTTCTCTCAAACATTCAAACATTGACGCAAATGATTCCAAGTGTAAAAACGGCCTCAAATTCTCAGTCTGCTGATTCATCCCAGAGAGAAAATCTGGAACATGGAGACCAAAAATGTTGGGAGGGATTAAAAGAAGTAAAAAAAAAAAAAAAGTCTTTCTACAATATGGAATGATATGGAAAGTATGGAATAATAAAGTCGAAGAAATTCAAAACACCATTCCCAGGTCTGCCAGCTCAAGAGAGTTCATCCTGAAAGCTGACTTATAGAGGCTAAATACAGTCTCCAGAATCCTAAAAGTAATAGCATTACAAGACCTATATCAAGGTCTTCCTAGATAAAAATATATGCCTTTGCAATCAGAAAGACAATGCGTAATTTAAATTTTCAAGAAAAGTGTGCAGGGAGGGACTTTTGCTTTCCATACACACATGCAAAATTGTGTATGGTCACCAGAAACAGTAAATGGCCTGTACTTGTGGTTCACTGACTGTGAAGGTAACCATCAGTGAAGAAGAACCATCTACTTTTCAGGACAAAGTTAGCTTTAGTGAAAGAGATGCTAAGGCCCATTGAGTGTGATGGCGATAAAGAATGAGAAATGTCACGGCATAAACAACATTGTCATCGCAAATTTGGTCACTTTGAAATTTCTTAAAAAGGAATTTAAACATCATGACAGTTTAGTTTAGTGGATTTATTAGCCTTCGTATACCTGGAACCCCCTATGTGACTCACGCCTATTTGGTTTTTGTTTTTTTTTTTAATAAGGAAATTAGATGCAAACAAAAAGACACGAGACATGGTTTTCAGTTCAAATTTATTGTTCACACCCAGTAGGACTGTCATCAGCCAGACAACTGGTTTAAAAGGTATAACTGGGTCAACCACCTCTTCATACTATGCATTCACTGGTGGAAGTCAGCTCTTCACACGCTGACTTCCAACAGTCTCTGCACGCATCTGACACGGGCAGTGTGTCTGGGAGCGTACATCTGTATTGGCATGCACACATCCCCGCCTCCAGGCTTCCACCCACCATCATCAGATCAAAGCAACACTAATAATTAGGTAGAAGGCGAGAATGGTTCATCTGCCAGCCTGAAGCTTTCAAAAATAAACATCACCAAACGTGCATCCTAATCCTCAGCAGAATTGCCACTGCACAAGCAGAAAGTAAAAAACATGGAGGTGAGGTTTTTTTTTTTTATGTTTTATCCAAATATTAGGGTTTTCTGAGTTCACGAGTGGCCATCTTGGGATCACATGCAGAAGGTATCTAGTGGTTTGTCAAACGTGGTTGTTCTGTCAATTAATTAACTTCAAAACAAAATCTTAATGAAATATGACACCAAGGTCACTTGTAGAGTCTGGATTAACTATTCAGACACAAACAAATGTTTTGTGAATCATCCAGAGGACCGTTATTCTGCTGCATAACTTAAGTGAACTTCATGATTTTCTGGTAAGGAGCAAAATTCATGGTGCTCTCGATTACAAGTAGCTCAAGTCCTGAAACAACAAAGCAGTTCCAGGGCATCACACAGCCACCACCATGTTTGAATGTTAGTGTGGCTTTTGTTGGAAAAATATTAGCTTATTATGCTAGTTTTAATATTACTTATAAACTCATATTACATGCTTAAAATATTAGATAAAATAACATTGTTTTGTATAGGTTAAAACTATACTCAGGCTTCAATTAATATAATTTGATCAGTGGGATACTTTTCTTTAAACATACCAGCATTAAATCATT
>CAEGAE010020983.1:0-80814 GCA_903067095.1 Girardinus metallicus | reverse complement strand
ACACAATGTTGCTAGATCCAATAGGAGGCTTGTACCAATTTGCTTAGTTAAATCCAGGTGGCGACTTTTATTTTGGCCAGTGTCTATATGTAACAAGATTTGACCTACTTGTTCAAGTTTTCTGTACTAAAATACCCCTTTAATGTCAAAGTAAAACTGATTTCAAGAAAGTAGTTACAATTAAATGAAAATATTATTAATAAATGGTTGCATATTGATCCCCTTTTAAAGTCACTGACATATTTCAGCAGAGGTTCAGGCAATTGGTGCTTGTAGTCTCACAATGAGTGGAATGGAGGTCAGCTGAGTGCAGTGATTGTGTCTCAAGTGATTGTAGCATAAAGACACCAGAATCTGGATGGCACAGGTTTTATATTTAGTACTTTTACTTGTCATTTTGATATTAAAAGGTTTTTTTATTTTATTTTTTAGGTTAAGCCCCCTCCCTCCTTCCCCCCTGTATTGTATTACTTATGATTGATTTGTAAAAGAAATTAAAAGGGGAAAACATCCAGAGGATGCTATACAGGCACTGTATGGTACCGTTTTTCATATTGACTGCTGGAATGTGGCCTGCATCACATGTCCACTGATACCTAATACTGTGTAACCAGGAGAGGGGGCTTTCCCTTTACAAGGAAAGGTCATTACAGTGCTTCCTCTGATGAAAACAGACACAAAAGTTGAAATATAAGACAGGGAGGGAGAGCCGGGATTGTATAGCTGTTTCTTTCTGGATGTTAGGAATGTGCTATAGTTTGCCCCAGAGAAAAGATTGCTTCTTGTGTGATGAGAGATTGCAAAAAAAAAAAATATTACCCTCTGCATTTATGTAGGTCATTGTGGTACAAAATATATGCTATCCACCACTGGCTTCCTACCACAGTGCAAAAGTATGGCTGTTAGGTCTAAATCCCCCCTTAGGTATGAATCTGTGTGTGCATGGTTGTTTGTCCCGTGTGTGTTTGTGTTGCCCTGTGATGGACTGGTGACCTGTCCAGGGTGTAGCCCGTCTCTCGCCTGATCACAGCTGGATATAGATCAGGAACACTGTAGCAGGTATAGACCATGGAGGGATGGATGATAGACATAAACAAGTTAGTGTGTAATCACAGAGTGAAAAGAAAATGAACCTGGATTTTTACATTATCACAAGTGCAAACCTACGTAGACGGAACTGCCTAGCTATGATTTCAACATAGATCAAAAGTTGCTATGGAATGCTTCAGATTAATACATGCTTGTGTTAGAAATGACCAGTCAAATTTAACCCTAAAATCTCACACTTGAGAAGTGAGCTATTTGACAAAGATTTGGTGAAAATGTTAATTTCCGAGATGTTCAGTTTTCTCAAAACTCTTCTAAGTTATGTCTGATTCTGAACATGTTGAAGTTTGAAATTATTTTGTGGGGTGGTAACCAAAACGGGATAAACAATATGTTCCCACTTAGGAACATCTGTACCTTTTTAAAACATATGGTAGTTAGAGTTCAAATTTTACAACAGTGACCTTCTTAATCCGTTGAGTTCAAAGGTTAAAAGGAGAAGCGCAGACCCAGTTGTCTGATTTAGGGTCTTTATCTTTATCAATCTTCAAGAAGGCACAATGAGGCCTTGAGGTTGTATGCACAGATTCTTTGTTCTCAACATTTGAGCTTTTAATCACAACTTACTAACAGCTCCTGTTCCAAGTTGGGATTCTGCTTTTTTGCTAAATTCACTTGAAGATCCTCATTGATTACTTTTTTTTTTTTTTCTTTTCATGAGGTTACTGAGCTCCATTAGACCTGGCTTGGTAAAGAAAATTAACCGACTACCAACACCAATAGCTGGCCTGGTAAGTTCTTCTCTTTTGTATTCAAATTTCAGCATGAACTTAGAACCTCTGGGCATGCCTGCATGTTTCCCATACTTCTGGTAGCTATTTGTCATCTTTATGATAATGTCTAAATATGTGTAAGCCCTCCTTTTCTGCTTCTGTTTCTTTGTCTAAAGGTATGATTTTCTGTAACCTGTCATCATATTGCATCATGTCAAGAAAGTGCAAAATATATTTTGTGACTGGGCAAAATGGTGAGATTTTAGGATTTGTATGGCTATTTGGTACAATGGATTGAATAAAAGTCAACACACTCCTGCTAAACTGAGTGTATAAAACTGAAACTAAATTGAATCACTTCAAAATGTGTTTTCTACTTCAGTGTTACATTTATTTTGTATTATTCAACTGTAAATGCACACATGTAAAAATAAAATAGCTGCTATAACTTGGTTGCATGAGTTGAAAACCCTTAAACTAATACTTTTTTAAACAAGTTTTGTTTATTTTCAGCTTTCAGTTTGAACATGCTGTACCTGCCAAGAGTTATGCATAATCTGATTAACCTGAATCCACCATTTACATATTTTTATTAAATTTGAAAATGTACTAACATTCTCAACATTAGATATGCAAGAGCTGCACAATATGTCACAAATTAAAACAATATTTCTGTAAACAATGATGTTACCTAGGCAGTATGGACATGTCTCTGTACCATTCACAGTATACAAATAGACATCAGTATTTTTCAAGAAAAACTAATTCAAACCATCACACAATATACTGACGACCTCTAGGTAACATGCAAACATAGTTTAAGTCTGTGTGTCATTTCATGCTGCATCATGAAGGGTTGAGGTTGAAAATTGTTGCTTGTTTGTCTATTTCTGAAGCATTGCAAAGTGAATCACTGGCTTCAAAAGAAGTTGCATCTTAAGCTATCAGGAGTGCAGAAGTTTTAGATTACAAATACCTGCAGGTGAATGATGTCAGATTGCATCTGATGACAGAAAATACATCCAGTCATGCAAGAAAGAAAATCCTCATTCAAAAAGTTCATCACTAAATCAGATTATCAATAAACATCCTGTTTGCTAACAACCTGGATCAATACATCAGTTTGTAAAAAGCTCTGTCTCCCAGTTTTACATTGTCTTTATTTAACCAGAATACGTCTTTCATTCTAGATCTGAGAGAAGTTTCTCTTTTTCAGAAATATGAATATTACATGTTGTTGTCTGTGGTTGCTCTGGACTCTCTGAGGAATCCTCAGTTTGAGTCTCTCTTTGAATGAGAGCTTGTGAATTGAAGTATATCTCAACCCTGATAGTTTTCAGCTGAGTCTAGTCAAATACAGTAGAGTTCTTTCATTACGACCTACGACCTTGATTTGAATGAAGCGGCCATTCAAGAACGCGCTCACATATAAACAGAGACTAAGAAAGTTGATAGCATGGGAGCTCAACTCACACTTTATTCACTTTTAAATTCCTGCCTTTACTTTTAAAGAGATAGCAAGGGTTGCTTTCAAGAAAATTGTAAGAGTTATTTTTTATTAATCTGACCTCTAAATACAGTTCAGAATGGAGGGTCTCATATCTAGACTTAATTTCTTTTACTGAATCAAAAGATTCCAAAACATGATTTTAAACCATGGTAATCATGTTTGTCTTCAGAATCAAGTGAAAAATGAATTCTTTTTTTTTTCCATATAACATTTTTACTCTTTCATATCAACATGGATGAAATTTGGACCACGACTCTTTACATTATTACATTGGTGTAAACAGATTTCTTCAGGTTTTGCCTCAATATTTTAGTCAGGCTGAGACCTGGACTTTGATTGAACTTTTACAACACCTTGGTTCTTTCCTTTTCCAGCCCTTCACTTTTATGTTTGCTACAGTGTTTAAAATAATTGTCATACAGTTGGTGCAGTTGTTCCAAGATGTAGCAGTCAGATAGATCTTGAAGTTTGGCTGCAAACCTCAAGCATGCATCTAGGTGTTAATATAAAGCATTTATTTTTTTTCTTATTCAGAAAATATTTTATTCTAGTATTCAGGTAAAACCAAACCTGAATACCAGGTTTAGTTCTATTCTTTTCTTTTAGGAAGATGAGGCTTCTCCTTCTTTCGATTGGACCGTACTTCTTCTGTGTTTTTTTTTTTTTTCTTTCTTATTATACTGTCGTAAAATTTTACAGTTAGCATGCCATCTCCAGCCTTTAGAGTTTACCGTGTAGGTACTTGATATGGAGTTTGACATCAGGGTGAATTTGCTGGGCAAATACAGATCAATGAACTGTAGCAATGTCTTGCAACATTGTTTTAATTCTTCCAAACATTAATTTTCAATGTGATGGAGTAAAAAATGAAATATTGTCAATGAAGTTGGATCAAAACCTTTGTAACTCACATATAAGGGTTGCTTGTTGAATTTGTCAGGGTTTAAAGTGAGGCATTGTAATTAGAAAATATTAGTTCTATGATAAACCTTAGAACTTAGAGAATCCAACATGTCCAGGGTGGGCGGATATATCTTCTTGTCTAAGTTGCTGTCAGTGAGTCTTTTCTGGATTTTCACAAGCAGTGCTTTATGAAGCTCTCCATCTTAAAGTCAAAAATTACTAAAATTAGAAAAAAAGAACAATCACTTATCAGTGCAGGAAATTTGGGTGTAGGTGTGCTTTTCTTTGCAAGACACTCCTTTATATTATTTTCATAGTGGGTGGGACGTTTCTGCCTACCCAAGGAAGTGCAACACAGAGTTTGAATTAATCAAGACTCTTATATAACATTTAAAGTTATTCTGATCGTTTTATTTTGTTAAATGCATCTTTTTGTAAATATATTGTGTTGTGTCTGAAGCACAAATCACTGAAGCATAAAACAACATTACAAAGAAAACATCCAATCATTTACAATTACAAGACCAGAAAAACAGGAATTAACCATTACTAATTGGCCCAAAGGGACAATAAAAAATCTCCTGGAAAGACATGTTTACATAAGTAATTTGATATAAAAAGTAATGTTAAAAGAAACCTACACCTTCAAGGGTTTTTTTTTATGTCTGAACAATGGGTCCCTTTATTCTCTCTGAATTTCATAATTCTGTTGTTTTTGCACACTTTTCTCCTTTGTCTTGGCTGTGATTATAGAGGTGAGAAACACATAAACAAGGAGTTTGCTGTTATCTGCCCCATCGCAATAAAACACAGCCCTCCCCCTTTCCTCTTCCTGTTTGGAGACTAATGGGAAAATGAGTCTCTGTGGGGTTTAGACAGTTTTGTAATTAGAACAACCACCTCTGTTTGGCAGTTTGACCTCTGTGACCGCGGTGGCTGTTTCCAGCCTACTATGAATTCTCTTGTGTTTTTCAGTGTAAATAGACATTTCAGCGAGGGATCCCCTTCCAAGACAATGAGCAGTAATTCTCATTTTCAAAAAGCATTCCTTGTCAGTCATGTAGATTATTTAAAGCTAGCATTTTTACAATAATGATTCAAATGGCAAGATCAGTTTTAAATTCCAGCTAACCTGATTTTTATTAAAAATGTATACTTCTTGGGGCGCAGTGAGTAGAGCGCGAGACCCATGTAACCAGGCCTCCTTCCTCAAGTCGCTGCCACAGGTCCCAGTCCCGGCCCATTGACCTTAGCCACATGCCTTCTCCCCTCTCTCATAATCCACTTTCCTATGAAAGTGCTACTGCGAAATAAAGGCCAATAAAGCCAAAAATACCTATGAAAAATTTACGCTTCTTTAGTATCTTGAGATTATCTGTTTTTCAGAGTGTGCTGCACCAAGATGAAGTTTTCACTCAGTTTTAAAATGTTTAATGTGTTTGAAACAATGCTTTTTTTCTGACAAGCACTATTAGAATTGAGCATTAGATGCCTTGTCTTATTTTATGTTTTGTTTTGGAACATTTTCCTTTGTTTTGTTGCTCTTTTAAATTATATTTGATGCTCTTATTACATTGGTTTGTTATCTTTTGAGAGAAGCCTGTCTCATTGCCTGTCAGAAACAAACTTCTTGGTTCATCTGAAATTATTTTACTTTCTGCCAGGCCTATGAATAATAATCTTAAATTATGTGGTGTGTTATTTTGCTGTACAGGAAGTCTGACTTGGTTTCCTTTATGTTACCGTATTGTTTGAGTTCCGCTGACTTTTCTTAAGGTTTTTTTTTTTTTTTTGGACTGAAGTAACCAAAACTTTTTGTTGACCTTCGACCTTACAGTCTTTCTACAAACATATTCAACTGTCACTCATCTGTGTGGGTAGACGCCCAGTTTCCTGCCTCTTGTCTTACAAAACACCCAGCTCACATAGGGGCCCATAATTTTTTGCAGTTTGGTGTTATGTCACTTGATACTGTCTGATTTTGTTATTTCTAAGCCCAGTGACCCCTGATATGCAGATCAGAGGTCATTGTTGATCTTACTTTCTGGCAGAGAATTTGTTTGTCATGTTAAAAACTCCAAACTGCCTATTGAAAGTGAAATAAACTGAAGATTTATGTCAATATGTTGAAAAAAAAAAAAAAAAAACTTGCAAGGGATATTTGCATAATGATTTGATGGATTTATTTATTTTGGTTACATCTGTCTTTCGTGCAAGGTAAGGAGACGTTTAACAGCCTTATTCAACCAGCTGATTGACAGTGTGTAGCAACATGTGGGGGAAGGGCACATGCAGAAGGAGAAAACTGGTTACTCCAACATTTCTGTGGCATCTGATTAAAAGGACTTGAAACCAACAGAGCAGGATGTTGGATGTGTTGATATTCTAAAAAAAATAAATAAATAATAATTTTGTATGCAGTGCAGTTGGTCTCAAAGTTGGTGTGCCCTTTCTGAAGTTAAACTGGTTGAAGAAACTGCTGAGTCCTTTTGCGGAGAGGTGTGTGTGTATATCAATCTGTGGGTGGGGTTCCCCCACCAGGAGAGCACAGATGGCCCCGTCCCAAAAACACAGGAAGCTGCAGGGTGGGTTTGGAGGCAGTGTTTTGCTCCAAGTGCAAAAGGACCGTGAGAACAAGTGTTTTCCATGCTGTGCTTGTGTTTGCAGCCGTGAAAGTGTAGCAAATTACAACAAATATCCTTTTGCCCAAAGTTTTGCTGCAAATCCCAAAGGGTGCACTTAGGTCCACTTTTTCATATATAACATGAATAAACTCTTGTTTTATATAAATATGATCATATAAGAGGGAAATGAGGCTTAGGACAGTCGAGGTGAAGAGGAAATGGTGACACCCTGAGAGGGAAAGAGAGGGAAGGGCTTTAGTTGTAGCCCTCTGAAAGAAACACAAAGAGAGAGTTAGCAAGAGAGAGGGGGAGAACCTGGGAACATGAGAGAACTTGACTCAGGTTGCATCCAACAAAGACATTGTCAGAGCATACACAGGGTAAGAGTGAAGGACTGCAGCGATCGGGGCAGAGTGAAATCTAAGCAATGGAGGAAAGGAATGACCAATGAGAAAGGCGGGCCTGATGACAGATTATAAGGATGAAAATATTTTTCTCAAACCAGAAGCTGAAGAGTGAAAGTTGGTGGAATCTAAAATAGATGTCCAAAACTTGGGCATAAAACCTGGTGGTGTCACCTTTCATTCAACAGGTATCCAGATTTTCATTCTAACTAGAGGCAGATGGCTTGTTTGGCTTAAAGATGCAGAAAACTTCAGATTTTTAACATAACTTTAATGTTAAACTTATCTTTCTGGCCTGAAAGCTCAAAAAGCTTTTTCATGTATTTATGCACAGGAAATACTAATGGTGACCTGATCACAGTCATGAGCTACTCTTGAACATTGCAGTTTATTGTTATTACTAAGACAAACTGTGCAGTTATTGCCTGCTTTGATTTTAACCTGCCGTTTGTTTCCTTTCTGCACAGGACAACCTGAGTGTTTTTCTGCGAGGCTGTGAGGAGTTGGGACTTAAAGGCTCACAGCTGTTTGACCCAGGAGACCTGCAGGACACATCCACACGTCCTGCTCCCAAGTAAGACTCAAAGCTTCACTGTTTCCTTCTCTACGGTCCTACAATATTTGTTCTAAAGCCAGTCATCCAAGATTAAACTAACTGAGGGACATTTAGGTTTTTTTTTTTTTTTTTTTTTTTTTTACAAAAAGACACTTTAATTGTGTAAGCAGTCATTAAGGAATATACATGATGAGCAATGTATTGGAATCACTGGTAATTATGTGGAAAATACTTTAAATTAAATTAGTCTTGTATAGCAGTCGTATAGTCATATATTTAAAATACAATGTTGAGAAATAATTGTCTTTAGCTAATACACTTCTAGATTTAATGCTACTTTCAGTTTACAGGAAATGTATCTATCAGAAGAATTTTATGCCAGTCGCCTTTGCTTTTTATAACTTGATCAAAGTTTCTAGGCACTTCTGATTAGCAATCTTTGATCTTTTTTGATTCAGAATAGGTAAGCACATAAAATATCTCCAAAGCTTATTGTGTGATTAATCACAGCCAGTCTCTATAACTGTTTTTTTTTTAATGCTAACTGCATGACAAAAGGTTATTTGGGGAACATGACTGAAATTTGCTGTCCAAAACTCATGAAGATGTAAAATTTGATGTATGCTATTTGGAATTTTCCTGAAACTGCTCTTTGGTCAAATTAGACTACGATTGAGCTTCCCAGCAACAGTATTTATTTCACATCAAATCATATGTGCAACAATTGATAAATATATGAAAAATAATCTGTGATGCTGTGAGGTTGTTTGTCTTTCAAAGACCTGAGAGCCATGGTAAAATGCAAGGCGTCACGGATCTCTGCAGTACCGGAAGATTTTAAATAAACATCTGGTGGCCTCTGCCAGGAAACTCCGAGTGAGGCATCACTGGATCGTTCAGCAGCATAAAGATCAAAAACAGATAGCCAGTTCAACAATGAGTGTTGTGCAAAGCTTAGATTGCAGAGATACAAATAATTCTTCCACCAGTGATTTTCATAACATAATTATGTTTTTGTATAATTAATTAATGTGTTAATATAATAGAAATTAAAAGGTGTTTCGACTGTCTTACTGCAACAAAACAATTTCACCTTAAATTTTTACACGTCTTCACCAGACATGCCAACAAATGTGTCTAATGCACCAAAGGTAAGATGGAAGCACATGCAATTTATCATACTTTCTCATCCACTGGTGAATCTGTGAGTTTACGGAGGCACAAAACTCAGAAATTGCTCAAAGTCTAAACCTGCGTCTGGGAAGGGCAGCCTCTCTCAGATTTGTGAGATGTGTGCTGCATGCTAGTTTGCAACCTCTCTGTCTTGTTTGTTACAGCCAAACGTACGGTCAACATCTGATGAAATTATGCTTTGCGTAGCCTGGTTGATTCTCTCCAAACCAGTAATTTATATTTTCTTTTTTGTGTCATTTTAAACGTTTGTGTGTTTTAAAACTCACACAAACTTTAATTTATCAGACAGGGTTGCTTCACACAGAGGCAAACTTTTTCTATAACCACAAACTGTTTAGTTATTTATGAGGAAAAATTCAATAATTCAGTTTTATCTTGAATTATTTTTGGAAAAGCAACTAGAACCTTCTGACTTTGGATTTCTGCTGACTGTATTTTGTGCTCACGCTCACTTGATTGCAGCAAAATCTGATTTTCCAATATGGCAGTAAGCAGTCGCAGCCGGTCAAACTGAAGATGAGTCAGTTCAGGTCACAAGCTGAGAAATCAATACATCATAGATATTGGAATAGTTTCTGTTGTTGCTGTTAAATGTGGAATGAGTAAATTATTTTATACAGACTGAAGGCCACGGAGCACTTCAGCTGTATGTCAACAGAAAGCTTTTATTAAACACTGATTGTGCTTTTCCTTCCCCGTCTTGTGCTGTCAGTCAGCCTGCATTAAACAATCATGCAGTTCACAACAACATGAATTAGTAAATGACAGTGAATGGAAGTTTGGACAAGCCTGTCAATGAAGAAACAATGGCATGTCTGTTTGACACAACTGGTCTCTGTCAACGTACAACAAAAGGCTTTGCATCACTCACTCAGCCATGACTCCTGCTTTGTTGCTTGGTAACAAAACCAAGAACATGTCATGGTTTATACATGTAGTGTAAGTGTTTGTGCGAATGTGCAGGTGTCTCTCAGTGTTCTTGGCATGCTCTGTTCTGATGCAAAATGTGTTTAACAGGGTTTCATTCACATAAGGGTTTAGGAAGCTGCTTCTGCAGATCAGATGAGAGGATAAGTGCTAATCTTAGCTGGTGTCGAGAGCAGCTGCTTTAGGGATTCTGCCAGGACGAGGGAATCTCTGTATGTGTAGAAACTAATGTTTACATAGGTTTTATAATGAAACATGTTTGTAAATGTAACTTTTTTTTATTATTTGGAGATATTTACATCCACCTGGATGTAACAATCCATTATTTGTCAGTTTGTATCTCACATATAAAAATGAATAACTCATATTTTTACTTTACACATTTACTTTACACATTTTCTAAACAAATTTATGTCATAAAGAACTATAATAATAAATAACAATAGTAAATTCTGATTGGAAATCAGACCTCATGTGCTTTTATTTTTATGCAAACTGATAGGGTCTTGATTAGAATTGATAGATTTATCTTTTTGAGAGTTGTCTGCATATTTGTGTGACTAAAGTACCCCTTGTTAGCTGAAGCTGAAAGGCACTCAACATGGGTATGCAAAGTTCCTAAGGAACATGTAAGATTTGTTCCTTAGGAAGCTTCAGGAACACCGTCTACACTGGGGGACTCATTCTGGGAATAAGGATCCTTGTGCCTCAGTTCAGTAAAACTTAAGAAAAACAATGGAAGTCTACAGCATTAAGTTGGATCTGAGAGGAAACTGAGGTGTCATTGTTCCAGTGACCCTGTGCTATTTCTAGTGGTTATGCAACCCTGTGTTGTTCAGGATGCTGTTTTCTTGTCCTTCAGTGACAGGAGACGCACTGCTTCACTGAGGAATCTGAGCTAGAATTTACTCTTCTGTAAAAAGATGTTTGATCAAAGAACTGGAAAGACAGATTCTGGTTCACCAAGCCCATGTCAGAACGTTCCCTGTATGACATATGTACAGAATAAAAGATGATAAACTGGATTAAATCTTTCACTCAACTTTTAAGAACCAAATAGCTTTGAATAAACACTGATATAAAGTTTTCTCCAGCAACCATCTTTATAATTTTGTATGCATAAAGGATTCAAAGTTTTGAAGAAATTCCAATTCTGGGAAATAAACAGAATGAAAATAAAAACATTACCAATTTCAGACTTTCTTTCTTGTTTCATGTTTTACATTAGAATTTATAAAAAACAGTTTGTAGCAACCAACATATTTTCACTATGAATTTAAATTAACACTTTTTGTTTAATCCATGTTAATGGTCCCATGTTTAAACATGTAGCTTTAGGTTTTGTATACTGAGAATCCACAGTGGCCGTGTGTCAGATACAAATTACAACAACTACTCTAAGCATATTAACAATAGACACTGGAGCCAAGCCATATAAAAGGCCAGGAGTAGATGCAGCAGAAAATTTCAGTCTTGGAAATTATTCATGATAGAGTGAACATGGAGTGTGTAAAATGTATAAAATGTGTGACCCTGATGTTTGAATATTCTTATTAATTCTAACTGAAAAGTAATTCACCAAATTTCTTTGAAATATATTTTAAACAAATTTGGATGCATGGTAAAACATTTGCTTAAAGATAAAAATGATATACATAAAGTATTGTTTACCTTTTTGATAAAGAAAACAAAGGGAAATTAAAAACTCTACATCTCTGAAACCTTGTTCAACTTTGACATTTCTCCATAAAATCCCTGACTGACAGGTTAAAAGGGACATAGTGTTATGGATGTATTCTTTAACTGTAGCCTCTATTTGAGCTAATGTCTTTTGGAATGTGAATTATTTGTGCATCATCTGAGAAAAGGCAGCTTGTCCTCATCTGTTTGACTGACAGAGAACCAGGCTGAACAAAAGAAGAAGTGTTTATGGATCGTTCCCTGCAGCTACTTCTCCTTCTTCCTCACCTTCAATCTCACTATTTGTTTCTCTGGTCTCTGGGAAACTCAAATACCTGCTATTTAGGTGTCAGTTACCTGCTGAGTGAGTTTGACCCTGGAGCTTACTCAGAAACATACTCATAATGTAGGAACTTAGTTATATTACCGCAGCACAGTATTCGTCCTTAAAGTTATGGGGTTTTTTTGTTTGTTTTTTTTTTTTAACCTCAAGCATGAAATGAATCTCTGTCTTCTGCAATTTCTTAACCCTTTGTAACTTATGCACCTTTATTATTTTATGTGTGTTGTTGCAACTATTCATGTGTTGCAACAACACAAAAAACATAAATTTTGAAAATGTTAATTGTGGAGAAATTACAATAAAATCTTAAAATGTATCATTTTGAATAGTTTCTGATTTATTGTGTTTGTATTCATTTGGCATAATATAAAGATAACTGAAATGTTTGGGAAAATATGAAAGATGCTTTTAGTATTTTTAGTAGGGCTGCCCTGACACAGATGATATTCAACTCTAGTACTGATCAAACTCGTTTAAAATATGAGCCGATACCAAGTTCCAGTTCAATACTTTGTTAAAGTTTTTATTAAATAATATTTCGAATTTATTTTAAACTTGGGAGCAAGATGGAAACTTTAACATGTAGTAGAATTAATCAGTGCAACACCAGTGTCGTTCAGGATGCTGAATGGTGCATTTATTTTTCCTGTTATCTCCTGTATGTCTTGCTCTCGAATGCTCATAATAATGAAATAAGTAAATGTGTGTTTTCTTCTCTCAGCATCGGTCTCCCAACTGAAAAATATTGTCAGTATCACTTCATAGGGTTTATGTACGAAAGGTTAACTGATCAAAAAGGAGATTTTTCAGCCATTAAATGGAGTTAAAGTATAGCTCATTAATTAATTAAAAATTAGTCAGTATTCCAAACTATTCAAATCAGCCTAGATTAATGTTTTTTCAGATAGAAAAATTTAGCACATGCAACAAAGAAGAGATTTTCTGCACATTTGAAGTTTTTTTTCTCACTCAACCTAAAGTCTAACAAGGACATTTGGCTGACTTAGAGAAAAGTGTTTCCTGGAGTAAAATGACTAATGTGAGGCATTCTTGTTCACTACAGCGCTGATCAAGCTGAAAACAATCTGAAAACAATCTGATTCTGATCTTTAGCAATTTATCTGAGTGTTTATCCATTATTTCACACTTATTGATTAAAACTGAAAAACAAACATTCTGTTGAAACTGCTGAGTAAAAGGAGTAGTAACAGTACTAGTATATTTGTCCTGCCTGAAATCTGTGCAACCTATATTCCAATTTCTAACACATCTCTCTCTTTTTCTCCAGGGGAAGCGACTGCAGCCGAAGGCTCAAGAATGTAAGTGTTGCCATTGGATTAGACGTAATTTGTTTGTGAGCTAAATGCATGACTGGTTTTGATACCGGTATTTTGACACACTGTCTGTTTGGACTGCCGTGACTATCTTTGTTTCCATCTTCCTTTTCTGTTGAGTCTAATTAGGCTTGTTCAGTTTCATGGAGTTACTATCTGTGTTGTTAGAAAACATTTCTCTCCTGCAGAAACAGGATTTTATTAACATTACTTTCTGTGTTTATTATCTGCTCCAACGTAGATCTTTTCTTTTTCTTTTTTTTTTAAATGGCACTTTAAGAAGCAGAAGGTGCTGTGCTAGTCCTGCCCACTCTGCAGTGTGAGCAGTTCCACTCGTTGTCCGTCCCTTCACTCGCTCTGTGATGCTGGTGTGCACTGAGCAAGTTCATGTGTGTGCCGTTGCAGAGTTCACCTCTCCTGCTGGCTCATTTAGCTGACTATACACATTGAGTCTCTCTGCTGTGTTAGCCAGCATTTACAGCTGCAGAGGAAATGATTGTCAAATTGCCAGTCGGTGATGCTTTAGCTCGGATCTGCTTGTGTGACGTGCACTGTGGATTTGCCTTCCACGCTGAAGACTGAGGACTAGGATTGGACAGCGGCTGTCTCTGCAGCGCATCAAATATTGAGAGGTGAAGAACCTGCTGTGAGAAGAATCTGCTGATGTGGTCATAAAGCTGTTTAGCCAACAGATTTGATGTTATGTTGAAAAGAGGCTGCCTGGACGAGTGGAATATTGCTGTAATGGTTATGTGCTTGTTAAGCAGGAGAAGATGTGAACAGCCAGTGGAACGTTTTTTGTTTCTTTGTATTGGAAACCACACTTACTGTTGGTTAAAACATAAGTACTCTTGTGAAGAGTTGTTCACATCCTCGTTATTTTTTTGTTTTTGTCTTGTGGTGCTTGGCAACCATATCTTTTCACTAGATCCTCGTTGACAGGCCATATGTCACAGCTACAGCTGCTGAACTGATGAGGTAAATTAAGTGTGACACATGTCTTTCTCTGAGGCCTCTTGTTGATTTTTCTGCCACTCAAAACTCCA
The DNA here is from genome assembly GCA_903067095.1 of Girardinus metallicus. Taxonomy (NCBI): domain Eukaryota; kingdom Metazoa; phylum Chordata; class Actinopteri; order Cyprinodontiformes; family Poeciliidae; genus Girardinus; species Girardinus metallicus. Next base: position 66,473 of record CAEGAE010020983.1, on the reverse strand, counting down.
CTGACTCGTTTTAAACAAATGTTTCCTTTCACTTGGTGCTTCTCAGCGCTGATGTCGAAGTTTTGGTTTGACACAGTTGTCATCTTGTTGGTTTGGTGTTTTTTGTGTAAATAGTGCTGGAACTGGAACAGACATACGATGCTTTTCACTATGATTTTGTATTTGGGATCAATGTGGATCTATTTAGAGCTCAATAGTGAGCATGTGGAACACATTTGGTGGCGACCTACATTCACTGGAGATGTGCCCATTATGCTGGTGACACTGGAGTGCTGCACTTTGCTGCTAAGAGAACTACATGATGCTTGTGATAAGGTTTAAAGGTCATTGCTTCTCACAAGTTTTCCTTTTCTGGTGTGTTCAGGCTTTTAGGTTAAGTTAGTTGAGTAGATAATGAAATTCACTACCAAAATTGAGAAATGTATAAAGTGAATGAAAATAAATAAGAAAAGCAGCCAATAATGCAGCCAAAAGTCATCAAAGCCTTTTTGGGAAAAAAACCTGCTGAACTGGTGCAAAACACATCTAAGATGGAACTCAGTGGTATTATTGACTCCTACCCCAATTTGAGTTCCTAAATCAGAAGATTTGGGATCTTTCAGACTGGCACCCTATGGAGAGATTTAAAGGTTCTGTCATTATCCTAGAGAAACATTGAACTTCATTGGGATAGGTGTAATATTCATTGTTCCTCTTGTTAATAAGAAGTCATACATTAATTCAACATAATTTGTAATAATTGTTTTTATAAAAATCACCATTTATGTCCAATGTAGCAGTAGCTTACCTAGATGAGATGCTATTCTCCACATGTGGTACGCACCTCCTGTTTTTTCCTGTTTGTGTGACTACGAAAGTTTCTTGTTTCATTTTCAAGGTGCTTTTTATTTGCTTAAAACATGGTTTGTTTATTATTCTTTCAATACTTGTGTGTTTTATGGCTCTATAATACTTAACTGGTAAGTATTATGGTACTTACCTGTTAAAGACAGCAATATCTGAGTAGCACTGTTTTTTTTTGTTTTTTTTTCTTAGCAGGGCCAGAATTTATTGTGCAGTCTCATGGAGATGATCACCAAAAACAAGATTTAAAAAATATCACTTCTTAAGCTTTTAATTAGTAATTTACAAATATTATGTCCTCCATTAGTGCCACTAAGCACATCTGACCTGTTACTCAAAATAAAGAACTCATTGCATTTAAAGTTCACTCAGGATCACAGACTCGTTTGGCGTCATGCTTCCCTCCAATCAGCAGGCCCAACCCTTTGCTTGTCCTCTCTGTGTATTTGAATGGCAGAAGCTGTTTACATTGACGGTGCAACTGCAATTACCACATTAAGCCTGGCTGAGCCTTCTTATCAAAGCTGTCCCTGTGGAGTGCAGGTTGACATGGACACTGTAAATATAGCTGGAATCACCCTGCCAACAGTGCTAAAGGTGCAGCCCTGCGTGATGTCAGCCTCAGTCTTTACATTCTGCATTTTACACATTAAGCTGACTGCAAAGAAACTTCCAGTGAGTGCTGCAAGCTTTGTTTCCTCTTTCAGACTCAGTGGAACCTTGGATCATTGGGTTGCAAATGGTCCAGCTAAACAGCAGAGTAATCCAGCTGCTTGTTCTGTAATGTTTCTGTAGTCTAAGAGAGGCAAAACTGTCCCAATAATTTATTCTGTAAATCACAGTAGCTAGTTCAAAGGTCAGTATATGAGTCAGAGAGCTGTGTGTGTGACTTACCTGAACTGCTGAAATATTGTGTTTGTTGATCATTTTAACAAATCTACAGTGGATCCCTGGTGTTTGCTGGCGCTAGGGACCACGACTACAAACGAAAATCTTTAATCTAGTATACTTGAGACCCCATCTAAAACACTTATTGAATTGTGCTGTTTTTTACAAAGTTCTCTACTTTTTATTATTATTATTATTATTTGTAAAAGCTACATTCAACAAAAAAAAAAGATTAAAAATTTTGAAATGTAACTTATAATGTTGATGACTGTAAACCATGCTGCTTTTGTAGGCAGCAAACCTCCCACCCACTATGAAAATCATATCATAAAGGATTGTCTTGCAAATTTCCTGCACTGCTTAGTGACTGTTAGTCTTTTTTCTAATTTTAGACTTTTCTAACTTTAGAGAGTGAATGATAATATTTTTCCACAGGGTGTTCTTTAAGTTTGAAAAGCCAGAAAAGACTCACTGGCAGCAAAATGTGAGAAAAGAAACTCTACCCGCCCACCCTGAAACACCCTGGACATGTTGGGTTCAGCCATGACGCTCTATGTTCCCAATGAAATTAGATTTTCCTGTAATTACAAGAACTAAGACCATAAGTTTGGTAATTTAAGCACAAAATAAAGTTAATCATAAAATTTATATTTTGATTAATTAAAGTAGCACTCTCTTTAAGCTCTTGAGAAATTCATAACATGCTTTGTATGAATTAGGCATAAACTACTACTTATGTTGGTGGCATAAGTATTATTTTGGCACACCAAAATAATACTCTTTTAATTATTTATAGTATATTGGAAGTAAATATATTTGACTCATTTGAAGTCTGCCAAGAGGAGAGCACTGAAAGCTAGCTCTATTGGTTTGATCAGGCATATCAGTCTGTTGTATTGTATGTTTGTTCCATGTTTACCATTATCCCTACAAACCAAATGTCACTTGAGTTTTGTGATAATTTTATCCATTTCTGCCCTTTAGGTTTTAATCACCATCTACTGGCTCGGTCGTGCTGCCAACAGCTGCACCTCCTACAACGGGCCCACGCTGGACCTAAAAGAGTTTGAGGGCTTGCTGTCACAAATGCGAAAGGTCTTTAAAGTCATATTTTAATGAAAAATAATGTTTTCAGTATTTTATTACATTAAGATATTGTTTATCTCAGTATGAGAAATTTTACTTCTAACCAGTACGGCCAGAAATGAGACACAAAGAGTCTCTGCTTTGTCACATGATTCAGGAATCAGTAAGGGAATGTTTTTGGACGTCTTGATGTCAGGAAATATTTGAGAAATGATCTCAGAGAGAGGTGATGGCTTCATCCACCTGAGGTCCAGTCATGACCTTCATAAACTAGATTCCTCTGGAAATCCTGCTGTTGCTGTCCAGAAGGATGGAGATTGTTGGAACTGGTTTCACAAATCTTTCTGTGACAATCATTCATAGCCATGATGTCACCCTGCATGAAATTTCTTCCACATTGTCACATCATTTCACCGTCTATTAAACAGATGAATTACTGCCAAGTCAGGAGAATTAGCTTACCAGATGTTCATATGTTTCATATGGACCAAACAAAACCTTTTTTTCCAATAAATAAAATACTGGAGTAATAGGGGAATACAATAAAACTGTAAAATCCATTCATTTCTGATTGGCAGCGCATTATACTCAGTGTTTCCATTATTTATTAAAGCTGAATGAAAAGCCTGAAGCAGGTGAATCTGACTGCACCAGAAGGAAAGAAGCCCTTATATCCCTGGGCATTCTTATATGGCCAAAACAAATAAAAATATGTCACTGTCAAACACAATTCCCACCCACTGTGGAACGTTCAAGAACACAGAGATTTATGCAAGGCTGGAGAAGCTACAGCAAAGTGTTATAGGGTGAGGAAAAGGAAGCCATTTGGTTGACAGGAAAGGTCTTTCTCCACCTTCCATTAGTACCAAAGACACATTTCAGCTGTCAGCAGAAAAAGGGGAAGGTCACTAAGGCGAAGAGAGAGTAATGAGAAAGGGTGTAGGCAGAAGATAATGAGGATATTTTGAAAAGATTGTTGACTAAACAGATGTGGGAGGACTTCTGAGAGGTTTCAAAGTCTAAAGTGCAACATTTAGATGCTGGATTTCTTTCAATAAATTGGATTGAATTATATTTTGTTTCACCCTTTTTTTTTAGTTCACATTTTAGAAACCAAAAAATCTGATTGTGTTTTTCCTATTTCCTCATAATGTAGGAGGCAGAGGCGGCAGAAAGTCCTCAACGTAGCATTCGGGATAGTGGCTACATTGACTGCTGGGACTCTGAACGCAGTGACTCGCTCTCCCCGCCACGCCACGGACGCGAAGATTCATTCGACAGCCTGGACTCCTTCGGCTCGCGCTCGCAACAGACTCCGTCGCCGGATGTCCTGGTCCCACGCGGCAGCAGTGATGGTAGGATATCATCCATCTCTCTTTGTTTAGAATTTTTGCATACAATGAACCACTGGTACTCTGGCGGGCTGTGGACCGATCCCCTCTAAAAATGCTTAGAACTTCCTATATTAAGCTCAAAATATACCCTAAAACGTTTCAATATTCATAGTGGAATCTGTCTTGGCACTACCGCAGAAGCTAAGTCTTCCTTATCTCCTCTTCTGGGGCAAAAAGCAAAAATATATAAGGGGGCAAATACTTGTATGTATGCAGCACGTAGCAACCCAAATGTCAAAGCAGCTTTTATTGTTTTTGCTGAAATTATAAAATGTCTTAGAAAGTTTTTCAGGTTTTTATGTTGCTAAACTTAACCATCTGCTGCAGCTAACAGCTGTTCACTGCTACACGGTTTGTTAATCAGTGTCTTTTAAAGTTTAACAGCAGCTTATAAAAGCCTGCAGTAATCGTCATGATGCTATTTCCATTGCTAAACTGCATGAGTGACAATTCAGAGCAACACTTAGCATCCTGTTTGTTTCTCCTTCTGGGAAGAGCAAAGGGAAATTGCTGCTATCAGACTAGTTCTCTAAATCTGCCATACTTGTTGATAAGTTTAACTAAAAAAATAAATAAAAATACACACGGTCTCCATCAAGTAAAAAAAAAAGAATAGGAGGTTTGTTGTCTTACAAATTTAAATGCAAAAAAATGACACCAAGAAATCCTTAATCAATATGAGAGATCACGTTTTTATCCTGTTAGGTTGCTGCAGTAAACCCAATTGCTAGACTGAAGAATTTTCTCAAGGATTTTACTGCACCCGTTTCTTCTAATCAATTTCTCTGAGCATGAAGCTCAAGGTGATTTGTTATTCTGTCAAGCATCTTGTATTCATATTCCCCAACACCAGAGTTTAAAAATTTTGTGATAACTAATGAACTACAGGGAAGCAGAATTTGTCCCTGAAAAACTATGAAATTATCTTACCTAGTTAGAGCTATGTAGCAGGTATTAGGATGCTGGGTGTATTTTATCATAAAATGTATATGTTCATTAAAACACAAATCTTCAAAATTGTAGACACGATTGAATAAAAAACTAACAAAGTGACTAGAAGAAGAGAAGCATATATCTGTGATCACCCAGTTGCATGAAACCTTGGCTCACACTGTGAACAAATGCATCCATTTACCAAGATCCATATTGGTTTTCCTGCCGTGACCTTCAGACAAAGCCCTTGCTTTATTCATCAATAAAAAGTGACTTCACCCTGAGTAATTAGGGGACAGATGGAAGAGTTTAATTCATTCTTTGAATGAAATTCAATATTGGCAACATGGTTTTGTCTCTCCCAACTTTGTATGTTGATACAGCTCTGATACATGAGAGTGTGTACCAAGCACTTTGAAATGCCCTGCTGCTGAAATGTGCTATACAAATAAAATTTGATTGATTGATTGATTGATAATGTGACGTTTATTTCCACTAACAGACATGGCTGCTTCCATATGTTTCTGATCAAAAATAAAGGACGATTTTATGGTTCAAATCTGGTTGAAAGTTGTGTTTATAGTTAGGAAATGTTTACCCTGAGTCATAGCTCACAGTCTGAGCACAGGGGCACTCGAAGTGAAGAGACATTGGCACAGGTTTGTCTCAGCTGATCCACCGGTATCCATTTTACACTACTAATTTATTGGAGAGGTTTTCAAAATAAATGAACAAATGAAAGAGGAAACTACTGGTATGCCAGGAGTAAATTACTGCAACTACACATGTGACTGTTTCTAAGAACCTGATTTTCATTCCTCTCCTCTGTGTATTATTAGAGGATGGAATTAGGAGGAATTTGCCCCACACATTAGGGAAAGTCCATGAGCAGTGCACTTCTGTGAAGCCAGGTGTCGAGAACAACATTAAAGGCCCTGAAGTGGGTTTAAACTGTGAAATGGAGACAAATTGGCATCCAGAGTAAAATCTTGCATACTCCAGGCTAAAATGTCATAAGCTGTTCAATGTTAATTTAGTAATGATTTATGTTACTGTCTTTGTTTCATAAACACAGCCTATCAGCCTGTTTGGGTTTGATTGATGCTCAGTCGCTGGAATGCATTGTATTTTATAACACTGTAAGATTGCTGTAAGGCTCATAATGTTTAGGAGCTGAAGACTATAATCTATAGATTTAAAGAAATGGTTTTCAGACATCTGCCATGAGGCTCATCAATTACAAGTCTCTTCTTAAAATAATTTTACACCTTTGTTTTTTCCCCCCTACGCTCTGTTCCCAGTTATCCTTGTCAATGACTCAGCTAGCTGTTTCTTACCGTTTTCAAGATACCTAAATTAAACAAGACCTAGAAATGTGTTACTGTATCTGAATTAAATTATATAGGTAAAAAGTTTTTATCAAGCAAGGTCTTCATATACTGTTTTAATCATATTACATTTAGTCCATTTTCTGTGATAGACTAACATAAAGTAGCATTGGTTGATACATTTTTTTTATTTGGTTTTGTAAAAAAAATCAGAAAAAGTTTTAATTATTTTTTATTTAGTTGCACTGATTAAATAGCCTATAGAATCTATAGCTAAGATGATCTTGGGGGTCGAGTATCTACTCATATCTAGAGAATAGAAAAGGTTAGAAATACTTGCCTTTTTTGCCAGGCTAAAAAGATTTGGCCAGAAAAAAAAATCAAGTCTTGCTTTAGATTCTCATTTGAATCTGGGTATGGACTTGGACTGGTCCATTCTAACACATATTATTTAATCTGAACCATTCCATCGCAGCTTTGGCTGTAATGTTTGGTCTGCTGGGAGGTGACCTTCTACCCTTCAAAGGTTTTTATTAACATTAGTTATGACAAGAGACAAGTAAATTTTTTTTTTTAAAGAATTTTTGAGGCTCTAGTGGCCTTTATTTGAAAGTAGCTTGACAGGAAATTAGGGATTGAGAGAGGGAGAAGACATGCGGCAAATGTCACCAGGCCGGAATTGAACCTGCGACCACCGGCATGAGGACTAAAGCCTCCATATGTGGGTTGTGCTTTGCACCTGCGCCACCACAGCACCCCCAAGTACATTTTTTAATGTAACACAACAAAATGAAGTCTTTTACAAGGTGCTTAAAACAGGTTAACTGTTAAGATTAGACAGCAAAATAACAATGATGATGAAGACAGTCTGTTATGAATTTAAATATCTGATTCAGTAATGCATTTTTTCCATTAATTTCCTTGTAATTATAGTTTGCAGCTCTTCATTGCATACGGATAATGGGAATCAGCCTTCAAGCGTTTTGTAACTCTGTTGAATCGTCTCCTCGGTTTTTTTCTCTAGCCTTTCAGTCTGATGTTTGCTGAGGCATGAAAAAAAGTTCTCCAAACTGGAAGAAATATGTCCCTCACCTTTACATTTCTTCCGTTCTGTGGAAATAAAAATCTTTTAATTTGCTAGTCTCTGAAAATGAGATTAAATCCTGATTCAGCAGTGAACAACTACTTTCTGTGTGACGATAAATGAAGTAGAATGGCCAGTATTTTCCACGATGAGAGAGATTGCCATTATATAACACTAATAAAAATATTTATTGCACCTTTTTGGCTCACCTTAGGCCACGGCAGTGACTCAGAGTCCGACGGCACCCCTAACAGGAAGATGCCGGACCTCCACAAGGACGACATGTTGGCGCGGCGAACATCAGTCACTGAGCTGCGCACCGCCATGCCTTTCAACCAGTACCTCCCCAACAGGAGCAACCAGAGTGGATACGTGCCGGCACCGCTTCGCAAGAAAAAGAACGAAAAGGAGGAAGGAGGTCACAAGAGCTGGAGTACCGCTACATCACCTGTAGGGGGAGGCAGGCCCTGTAGGTGAGTCACGAAATGATGAAAAGAAAAGGTTAAATTAAACAGATGAAAAATAACACTTTCATTGACACTCTTGTTTGTTTAGTTTAATTATTTTAATTTAATGAGGTGCACTTATAAATATAAATCATCAAAATATGAGTTGGAATAGATGGAGCTAAAATAAACAGGAGTAAAACTTTGGTTTTTAGATTTGGCTCGGACACCGTGTGTCAATGTGCATATTTCTGGTATGAAACCTTTTAGCCACTGATTATTTTTCTCCCTCTCATATTGTTCTGATGGGAGTGGCTGATGGAGGCCAGATGTGTGTTTTCATTGGCCCTCATTGAACCATGCTGCTCAGCTCTGAAGGGCTTATTGGATATATATTGGTATGGCATGTTAACGCCAGGGAGAGCAATGTTCAGACTTTTCATCGCAAGTTTTACATTTCTGCTTGCTCACTAAATTCTTTCACATTTTTCTCCTTACTAACTATAGTGTCTGTATGTGCTATCACTTCGGAGGTTGACTGAACTTACATCAGTCACTTTAGTTTTATTAAAATAGAAATTGTAGGTAATTAATTCAAAGCCACTTTTTTATAATTAGTCTTCCATGTAGTTCCAGTTTCCATCATCACTCAATGTTTGCTGCTAAAATGTTATTTTTTTTTAATCAAATTATGTGGTCTGAAAACTATGCATTAAATAATTTTTCCTTTCATGTTTTACCTCCTCTTGTCTTTTCCTGCCTTTAATTTTTCACGTGTGCTTTCACGTCTTGTGATCATCATACCATAATCCTCCCCATGCCACCAATTTTCCTCCAACCTGATTATGTGCTCCTGATTTTTCCTCTGTGTGGGGTAAATGATATAATAGTACAAATGGAGTCCCTGGTTTAGTACTCCCACTTGGAGAGTCCCTCAGCCTTTCTCCCTCCCCAGTCATCGAGTCACGGATTCAGAAGAGTGAGAGTAAAGACGAAGAGGAGGAGAAGGAGGAAAAGCTGAAGGTCTTCTCACCTTGCATTAATATCCATGCTGTGGGAATAAGGAGGAGCAGCGAGCCTCCCAGAGACACCATAACTCAACCAAAGGTCAACTCTGAGCAAAGGTCAAATTTCATGTCCAACTTCCCTTTACTAGACAGGATTCAAATAAGTGTTTGCTATAAATCTCTTACGGAGTTGTTGTTTCTTATATCTTCTGAGAAAGAAATAGTCTTACACAGTCTCTCAGTTGTCTCAAAAAATTTGGTTCTGTTTGGAGAATTATCCTTTCTCCAGCTAGGTTCTTGATGCATGAGGTTGAAGAAGAGTCAGTGAGCTGAATTCATGAATTCCATTTATTAATACCAAAATACAGCTGGTCCATTTGTTCATGCTATCCTTATGGGCTACAAGAGCAAAATGGCACCTGACAGTTTGTAATTCCCTTTGTTAGCCTCCATCTAAGCTACGCCCTAAAGAGGGTGTTCCCTAATGTGTCATTTCCTTTAGCTTTAGCTTTGTGCACGTGTGATCTATGTGAATACATGTATGTGTATGTGAGCGTGCAAATAGCTAAAAGAGATGGAAGAAAACACAGAATTATTATTTATTCTCAAAAGTTCTAAAATTATTTAAAAGTAATCACAACAGTTTTCCTTCTGTTTGAATTTGCATTCATACATTCAGTAGTTTTCAGAACCACTGTCAGCAGAATTAACTCAAAGGTGCCTTGATTGGAATCACATATTTATGGAGGCAGTCTGGGTCACAACTCTTTCCATTATGACTTACCTTCCTAACAAGTCAAGTTTATTTTATTGTACATTTCAGCCACAGAGTGCTTTACATAATAAAAACACAACGAACAAACAAAAAAAGAAACATTACATTACAGTGGCATAATAAACAGAAGTTAGAAAATGTTTAATCCAGACCAGAATTAATCAGTGTTTCAGTTGTTACTGATCAAAGACACCTCTAAGCAAATTAAGTTTTAGCCTTGATATGAAGGTCATCAGTGTTTTAGCAGTTTTACAGTTTTCTGGAAGTTTGTTCCAGATTAGAGAAGCATAAAACTTTAAGTAAGTTCATAAATTAAGGAACTGCTCAAATTGCATGCAAGTTCATTTGATTGCATATTATTTTCTGAAAGCTTCTTACTATCAACTACTTCCTGTGAGAGGAAAGATTAGGAAACCTGATGGAACTGAAATCATTCCATCATGTGAAAGATTTTGGTTCAAGCAACTGTTTATTTCAACTGAGTATTATCTTAATAGTGTCAGTTTCTTTCCATCTGAATAGCTCTCCTCTATTCATTTTAATTGTCAGCACATTTTCTGAAATGATGTTCAAGGTTATTCGTAAACATAAAGATGAATGGTTCTCGTCCTTAGAAAACAGTTCCAACTTTGCAGCTGGTGCTTTAATCCGACTCTTTACACTTTGGCACTGTAACTATCAGATCAGATTTGACACCATTGCTCCTTTTCAACAGCTTAACTGTAAGCTAACAAGGCTCTGTGCACATTCAGGACACACCGTCCTGAACTGCCTTTTCTTTATTGAACCAGATTAAGTGTGCGACTAGTTGGCCACCCAGAGGCCGTAAATTATACTTCAAGTTTTAAGTAACAAGGGGAGCCTTATCAATTGTCAAGACTCAAAGTGGTTTTTATATATTTCAGTTGTCATCATTTCTTGCTTGTTCTAGCATTGGCCGTATTTATTTCTTGAAAATTAAATTTTACACCTTAGGTTATTTCATAATCCAGCCTTATCTTGTGTTTTTGTAGGTTTTTTTTCTAGAAAGTTCAACATTTCATTCAGTCCTGTTGGTTTGTTATTGTGAGTCACATCCCCCATTTTCCCTTTTGTTTTCTTCAATTTGGCACAGATGTTATGGCTTTGGTGGATTCTCAACACTTTAAGAATGTGTTTTCCAAAGGCCCTGCAGGTTTCAAGGATTTTATACAAAGCTCCTACATAAAGCTTTTGGCATAGATATTTACATTTGAACATCACATGTTTAGTTTCACAGCAGATTTAAAGCTTTCATTTAATTTTGGTTGCTTTCTTTTCTTGTCACTCATAGTTTTACCAAAAGTAGATGAATTGAAAATTGTTTCATATTACTTGAACTTTTTCACACTGTGCCTTTTTACAATCACAATTTTTAATGTAGTTTTTTTGGTATTTTACATATTTGACCAACACAAAGTAGTGCATAATTGTCAAATGTAAGAATAATTTTGCATAATTTATTTTTTTTTCCTTTTAAAAAGTACAAATCAGAAAAGTGAGCTATTCATATGAACTAGGGCTGAAACGATTCCTCGAATGATTCGAGGACCCCGATTACTAAAATTCCTCGAGGAAAATGTACCTGCCTCGAAGCTTCATTAATTTATGTATTATTATTTAGCGCACCATGTTCCGCCCGGAACATTATTTACGTGACACATAGCTCTCACTTCCGCCTCCGAGTTGTTGACGAAAGCTAAGTGTCAGCGGCATAATGTCCCATCTTCAAGTTCGGCCCATGGGATTTTACAGAGTGATTATAATGCCCGGGTTTTCATCGTTTTGGGGGGACCAATAAACATCCTTAAAATGGCCGGTGCGATGCCTGGAGTTTGGGAGCCTTAATCCTTCGGGAGCTGCTGGTTGAAAGCGAACGGCAGGAAGAGGCTGCAGGAGTATTTATACAGGTGAGCGGATAGACTGAACACGGCGGACGGCTGAGTCATTGGTGCTTATAGCGTAAGTGTAGCTTTACCGACGAACCGCACAATACATTTTATATCATTACGGTCTCAACAAACGGGTGGCGGAAATCATCGTGGCGGTACATGGCTGGTAGATGAGTATGAGGAGCTGTTTAGAGACAAAACTATGTTTTGTCTCTCAATACGACTAAAAACCCATACACACACGCAAAATACGCATACACACTAATAAAATATCACACACGCATACAATTTTTCTTTCACATGTATACATAAAAGACTTAAGATTGCACATATAATCTGATAAAATATAGGCTCACCTTTTGTATGTATGAGACATTTTTTGTATGTGTGAGAGTGATGTCACAGAAGAGGCGGGGCATAATTTGGAGATCAGATCGCGCATGCGTTGATACCACAGTGACGTTAGCTTCCAGTCGGATACTGGAGCTCCACGGTGTAAGCGGCGTTTAGCTCGAGGCTAATCCGATTTATGAACGCTAATTTCGGCCAGCCATTCTCTACCACTCCCTCCTCAAGCGCTCGGAGGTTCACTTAGGGCTGAGTAAGCGGCCTTAGAACCGGCGTTTTTGCTGGAGTAAACGCCCTAAGTTAACCTCCAAGCCCTTGAGGAGGGAGAGGTAGAGAACGGCTGGCCGATATTAGCGTTCATAAATCGGATCAACCTTGAGCTAAACGCCGCTTACTCCGGCTCTAAGTGAACCGCGAGCATTTGAGGAGGAAGCAGAGCTAAAGCCGGAGTAAGTTAACGCCCGATTAAGCTAACGCCGGAGCTACAGACCTAAGTGAACTTCCGAGCGCTTGAGGAGGGAGCGGGAGAGAAGGCTGGCCGAAATTAGCGTTCATAAATCGGATTAACTTTGAGCTAAACGCCGCTCACACCGTGTAGCTCCAGTATCTAACTTGAAGCTGACGTCACTGTGGTATCAATGCATGCGCGATCTGATCTCCAAGTTATGCCCCGCCTCTTCCGTGACAACTCACACATACAAAAGGTGAGTCTATATTTTATTAGTTTATATGTGCAATCTTAGTCTTTTATGTATGTATGTGAGAAAAATTTTATATGTGTGTGTGACATTTAAATAGTATATATGTGCAATTTTAATATTTTGTGTGTGTGTATTAGTTTATATAGTGTGTGAGAGACAAAACATAGATTTTGTCCTAAACGGCCCCTCATACTCTCCCCTGGACTTATGTTCGTCCATCCCCTGGTCTGTTTCCTCCCCTCCTCCCTTCATACGCCCCAGGCGACATTTCCCGTATTCTCAAACAGGTCTGGGACAAGGTGAGAATTCATCTATTAAACTGGCTGAAGATGAATACATAAACTAAAAGCTGGATTATAGACAGTTTTTATAAGTGCATTTGTGAGCCTGCCTCTTTATTATTAAATTCAATATAATTTCAGATTTTTGTATAACTTATCTTCTGGTTAACTTAGAATGTGAGTTATTATTGTTACATCTTAGTTTTGCAAACTACAAAAAAGTAACTAGTAGAGAAGCTCAAATATGAAAAATTGGACTGATAATTGATATCTGATAGTAACAGCTGTATTATGCCACATTTACCTATATTTTATTTTATAATTCTTTTTAACCCATTACTCGATTAATCGTAAGAATAATCAATAGATTACTCGATTACTAAAATATTCGTTTACAACAGCCCTAATATGAACTCTTGACATCCATAAGTATCACCCATAGCAGCAAATATTGCTTTAGGAATTGTAATTTAATTTCTGTATAAATGCAGCGGACATGTGGTGGTGGCAGCATCATACTGTAAGAAATCTTTATTAGTAAAATTTCAGCTGTTCACAATTATTGGGAAACACAGGACAAACAAGGCACAGGTTTTCCTTCCTGGATGGATGTTTTCCATCCAATCTTATGGTGCTTGTCTTATTTTAAGAGGAAGACTGAGCTGAAATTTCAAGTTGTAGATATCCTCAGGTGGTAGAGACAAATCCCAAAATATATGTAACAGTAGCCAAAGGTGTTCTTACTGTATTGGCTCAGGAGGGGCTGCAATGTTGGAAAGCGTGAAAAGGTTTGGAGTGGATGGAAATGTGTTTTCAGGGCAAGTGTTGGTAATAACATTTTCAAGAATCAAAAGAAAATATTTTCCATGTACATTCCAGTAGATTAGTTTTAATCTCTTCATTAAAACAACCATCAAAGAAACATGTGTACACATTTAAACAGGCCATACGGGCAAAACTGTCCCGCATGTGTACACGTATCAAAACATACTAAAAAACAGCCTGCACATGTGACCCGCCCTCAGGATGTGAGGAAATGAGGTCTTCTTCCGTCCCTGACCCCGAGCAGATTGGGACTGAGGGCCGTTCTTCTCCCTGCCAGCAGCTGGCCACTTTCTCTCTGCACGCTGTAGTTTATACAGTCCAGTAAAAACTACCAGCAAAGCATCTGATCAAGAAGCGGTAACAAAACAATAAAAAGACTTGAAGCGTTTTTGGGTTTGGCTGTTTTTGCACCCAGCTGCTCTAAACAGATCTGTTAGCATGCCGCGTCTCCTCTGATTTATGACCTCACAACCGTTCCACATTCAGGCTGCTCCAGAGGAATGTTGTCTGATTATATAGGGAGATACAAGGCAGCCAAGCGCTTCAGTTTGCTTTGCTTTCTGCAGTATTTCAGCTCGCTCGTGCTCAGAGGAACTCTTCCAGTACTTGGCAGCCCTGTCACTCAGCTCTACCAGCCGTGCTGGGAAACGCCCGACCGCGACAGACCAGGAGGATGCGGGATGTGCAGGTGCAGATGGAGATGATAAACGGGCCTGTCGAATGCTGACCTCACCCAAATATGCTTCCTCTGAGTTCCTTCCTGTGCCCACTGCCCTGGCAACCACGTTAGCAGCTGCAGGAGCAACCGATGCAGGCGGATTGAAGGGAAGGAGTGACAGACCAGAAGCAAAGCAAGAGAAATCTTGTTTGGGCCGTAGTCTTCCAGCAACGTGAGCCGAGTCATTTTATCAAACTCTGATGCTTGGGCTCCAACTCCTTGATTTGCCTTTTACCTGAGGGATCTGTCAGTCCGATGATCCTGGAGCTCAGTCTCTATCAGCATGATGTTGACCTTGGTGTGCAATGCGTTGACTGGATGATGATCTAAATAGTGCATGATATTATCTGCATAAACCGGGATTAAAAATGCTGTTCTAAATGATTAAATGTTTGAACAATGCATGAAAATGTGAAAATGAATCCTAATTTCCTTGCTTATTTGCTTAAAGAAGCAGAGAAGGATGCTGCTTTTTTTGTTTTTTGAGGGCATCCAATTGAGGAACTAATTGTTTGATTCATTTATTGTACACTATTTTGAGACATATTCCAGGTAGATGTCCTACCAAAATCTTTTGGTAGATTGATGTTTTTCTGGAGTATACCATGTGGTAAACAGATCCTGCAGAAAACATTCTGGGTTTGGTTTTGAGATTACTCTCTAAATTTAGTTTCCCCTGACCACAAGCCACACTTTCTTTCACACCACTCCAACATAACAGCAGCAGCAGCTGCAATTAAAAAAGAGAAGAGAGAAACTTTATGGTTATACTCGAGTTCATAAGTGGTCACTGCGAGGAACTTTAAAGCTGCTTGTGCTGATGAAAGATGCATGAGCTTTCTTTAGTTGGCTTCAATTTGCGAAATGCACATTTTCTTGCTCTTTGTTTTGCTTTGCAGCACTGCACTTCTATTTGTATGTTGGATAACACTGCCCTCTTGTGTTTGGTTTATATTTTTAATATAAGATAATTTATCAAGGAAACCATTACATAATCCTCCTTTTTCTAAACTGGAATATTATCATTTGTTACCTGCTATTTAACACTCAGACATTTAATTTTCTGTATATTTGCATGAGAAAATATTTCTTCAGTGTTGTGTTCATTGGTCATTGTTGTCTTTTCATGCTCACTATGATTTCAGCCACTCTGATAATTTGTTAGATGATCCACAGTAAGTTGCATTTTCAACATTCGAATGCTTCCAGTTTGCGACTCATTCCGTTTCTCATTTATTGCCAGAATTGGATTTTTGTTTTGTGTGAGGTTGTTTTTTTTCTTCCTTTTTTTCATGCATTTGGAGTCTTACAGATTGTACTTTAACTCTTTCCACACATTCTTCCATATGTTATTGGGAAAATATCTCTGGATCCCGTATTAGACACACATTCTTATTTTTGTACATATTTATTCATTGTAATTAAATTTTTCCCTACTGTCCTAGGGAAAAGTTAGATTACTAGACTGTGCAAATGTTTGTACCCTTACCTGGATTAAAAAAATTATCACAATATTTAGAGATATATTAAGCAGAATTTGGATGCAGCATTACAAAAATTGCTTTCCTATAATCAACAGCTCTTAACGTTTATTATCCCCTTAACATGCAGCAGAACGCTCGTGTGCCGTTTTTCCATTGCATTTTCCAGGGTTAAGGGGTTGTATAAACTAGTATGAAACATTGTGTCTGAGAAAAGAGCTACTGTTAAACAGTCCTAATGTTTAGAAATTGAGACAAAAAGACAAAAAACATTTACCATTACGGTGACAATAAATTAGCTTGTTTGACTGAGGGATTGAGGTAGAACTAAACTTGTAGAGTCGGTAAAGTTTAGGCTACTTCAGATTGTTTCACTCCAATCACAAATCGTAACTTTAAACTGTAAGTTTACTGTTTGGACTAAGTCAGTCTGGACAGTAAAAATGCATTGCTGTGATTAAAAATGATGACCATATGCTTTCTCTTGTGGCCTGTGACCCATGTTTTGCTTTGGAACGGACTTTGCTCATATCTTGTGCTTCAGCCAGTTGCATGTCTTGCCTTCTGCTGCTGGATTCAGAAAAGTTATTTTAAGATGAAAGTTTATAAAACTACAACTTTTTGGTATGAGTTACAGAATCAGCACAAATGTTTGGTTCTATAAAAGAAGGTTGCCTTTCCTTTACTTTGGCTGCTCCTTTTTTGGGGGGTTGCAAAGGCAAATGTGACCTAACGTTGTAGATTTGAACAGAAAATAATGTGAAAAAACACTTCAAAACTTCCAGATGAAGCTAAAAAAAACAACTGAATTCTGCAACTGTTGATTCGTTTCTGAGTAAAACCATATTATTATACAATACTGAAGCCATGTCTCCATTATGCATCATCTCTGTTTCACCTTCTCATTTAGGAGTTTGAGTATGATCGACATGCGTGGTGAAAACGAGGCCATCCTGCAGCCGCACAGTCACATTCGTCATGAGCTGATGCACAACCAGTACAACAGAATAAAAGAAGATGAGAATCACTGGCAGGAAGTAAATGCTTTAGTCTCCTCTCTTTTCACTATTTTATCTGCAAGTTTGCAGAAATATTTGTTCCTTCAAGCTGCGGGGCATGTTGTATCTGATTTGTATTTCTTTTTTTTTTATTTTTGCGCCTGTCAGGATCTCGCCCGATGGAAAAGTAGGAGGAGGAGTGTCTCTCAGGATCTGATCAAAAAAGAGGAGGAGAGGAAAATGATGGAGCAACTGATGTCAGGAGACAGCTGCATCTCTCAAAGAAGAAAAAGCATCAAAACCTACAGAGAAATTGTGGAGGACAAGTAGGTGACGTCCACAACACATTGAACACTTTGGTATCCGAACAAAAACAGTTACCAAAGTGATCAGCACATCCATATGTGAAAAACATTTCATGTACTGTAATATGGGCTTCACACATTCAGGTGAATTTGACTTAAAGCCATCTCTTAAAAACCAACATAAATAAAGATATTTATTATTAACTGTCAAAGAGCTTAAAGCTGCAGTTTATAACTTTTCTTAAAAAAAAAAACGTCACACATTTTAAGACCGTCACTATGTAGTGAGAGTGTAATGAGGCAGATAATCTGTGAAAAAAATCTATCAACTCCACCGCCTCCTTGAATCGCTGTCTGAAGAAATGCAGACAGAAATTCTGCTGTGTCAGAATTGCTGAGACAGAACAGTGAGCAGCATTTCTTCACTGCTCACTGTTAGGGAAACAAAACAACCAATCAGAGCCAAGAGGAGGGTCTTAGCGTTGTCAGTCATTCTTATGTACTCACTGCTCAATGTGCTAACCACTGAGAAACAACCTACCTTTACAGGAAAACCGCCGTCATCAGTGACCATGCTGATTTGCCTCAGCATTCACGACAGGTTCTGCTATCAGGAGGAAACTGCAGCCTCTGCCACACAGAGGGTGATTGACGGCGCTAAGACAGTTCTCCTGGTTCTTCCTATTTGGCACTGGGAGAAGACAGATGAACTTTTTTTTTTTTTTACATTGATCATCTGTCACATACCAAACTGTCACAACATAATGACAGTTTTAATAAATATGTAAAAAAATATTTCTTTAGAAAAGTTACATACTGTAAAGAAAATGAAGACAGTAAAATGGAAGATGTTTGTTTTGACTCCATCCATCCATCCATTTTCTGTTCACCCTTCGTCCCTTAATGGGGTCGGGAGGGTCGCTGGTGCCTATCTCCAGCTACGTTCCGGGTGAGAGGCGGGGTACACCCTGAACAGGTCACCAGTCTGTCGCAGTTGTTTTGACTCTGAATGACGAATTTATTTCAATCAGCCTGAAAATGTCTGCCTGTTGTCAGGGAGCGGCGTGAAGAGGAGCTGCGGGAGGCGTACCGGAAAGCTAGAACTCCAGAGGAGGCGTCGGCCATCCTCCAGCGCTACGCCCAGCGTTTCTCCATCAGCGAGGCCGTCCTGGAGCGCCTGCAGCTGCCCAAGCTTCTGGACCGCAGCGTGTCGGCCGACCCCTCCTTTCCCACCTCGCCCTTCTCCCTCTCACTCTCCTCCCCCACGACTCCGGACCCTTTCGACGAGGCGCCCGAAATGCCACTGAGGTACCTGCGGCAGCAATCTGCGCCTGCGCCACGATTTATGTCCACGTTGGAGGCGCAGATTGAAGAGTTTCCCAAAGACTTGAGCTCACACCAGCGGCCTCAGATCCGCTCTCGCTCTTCTGAACCACCGTCCACCCGGGCCCTGTCACCCAAACCGGTGCCTTTGCTGACACCAAAGCCTTACTTTCAGCCCCGACCGTCGGCTGATGAAAAATGGAATAGCAAGGTGAGACAGGATGTGTGAGTTACATACATATTTAAGGTTACATTTAAATGAACCTTAAAAAAAATGTAACTACTGCTTTCAGACTATTCATCTTGATATTTCTTAAACTGTTTGTCTAAATTATTTTCATAATGATGATAAAGCTCTGATAAAATGTAAATATTCAATTAGGAGAACTATGATTAGGGTGCAGTTGCCTTTGAAAGTCTACACATTATATTAGTAGGTGTTTGTGAGGTAAAAACCGAGGCTATAATTTATAATTTCAAATTTTTGTCCACAATTAATGAGTATTAGCTCCTGTTAAGTTCAACTAAATATTTTTTGAATGAAAAGAAAATCCTGAAAGTATTAAGGTAAATGATTTGTTTGTATTCCAGTTGAATTGTACAGAACAACATAATAAGAAAAATGTTTCTCATTATGAAACATTTTTATCTTAAAGGCAATGAATGATAATTGATTATTCTATCAATTATTCTGAAAATTAAGTGGTTTAGTTTTTTTTTTTTGTCTGATTAGTCTTTTTTATATATTATAATGACTTTATGCAAGTAAACAAATACTTCCAGTCCTTTTTTAAAAAAAAATAAGAAAATAAACACTTTATGGCCAAAAATTGCAGTAATTATCTTCCTTTAACAAAAACCTGATTATTTGTAGCAGAAGATGCATCTGCAGCAAAACAAAATGCTTCTAACACCAACATGTGAAAAGCTCAACTCTTTCTGCTTGAATTAGCATCAACACAGTGTAAGGTTGATCTGATTACTTTTTGGAATAACTGATTAATAATTGGAGAGCAAAATGTGCTTGGCTGATTTGATGTTTTTTGCTAAATTTGAACCAGGTGAAGCTCAAACTGCTGCTTGTGGAGTTCTGGGTAGAACATTTTTATAAACAAAGGTGTTTTTGTTTTTATCTTAAATGCAAAATGTGTGTATTTTTTGTCAAGTCTTGGCTAAATTACTTCTCTGAGTGTGTTGTTGTTTAAGCGAATGGCCCTTTTGTTAACAATTAGTTATTAGTTGATGATTACTAATATTTTGCATCATAAAAAAAAAATCTGGCATTTTCACATTAGTGGGTAAACTTTAGATGAGCCACTGTATTCTGGAAGTGTTGTTGCTCTTCTTCCCTTGGGAGATCTCTTAACATTTACATTACAATGTCACAGAACCACCATTGTGATGAGTGACTGGTGTGTGTGAAAACCGAAAACCTCCCCTCACTTTAGAAGCGTGTAACGTTACAATTTCACCCTTAAAGGGATCCATTCCCCTTTCTTCTGGCAAAAAATGAGCAAAAGGAATATTTAAAATGAGCTCTTGCATTGTGGAATGGTGTAAAGGGAGATGTAAGGTATTACCAGATCCAAATGCAGCAGAGCACTTTTTCTGGAATTTCTTGTCAGGAGTCCCATCTTGAATGGAGCCCTCTGTTCGCTATTGACTTAAGAAGTTGACAAGTAGGACCCCTCTCAATGTGAAGTGGGCTCCCGGCGGACAATGAGTGCCCACACAGGCTGTAAGGACAGGGATGAGGAGGTGGAGGAAGAGGGGGCCGACTGAGAGGCTGCATTCAGCCGGCTCGGCACAGAGTCTTAAGTTACCGCTCACTGGGAGCTCCTCACACATATATTAGTGCTTCTTTGTAGCAGAGGCCAGCAGGGTGTTTTCAGCAGATGAACAGCTAATAACTAACAGAAGCAAGGTTCGTAATGAGAAGGAAGGAGGGATTTTAGACTTTAATTATTTAGATTTTTTATTTGTCATAAATTATTTTTTTTAGCTGTGAAAATTCAGCCAACAGAAAAATACCCTGTGCTAAAACGTAATCATTCCTTTAACTTTTTCAGATTCTGCCTTTTTTAAATCACTAACTTAAACCTATTTAATTGGGATTTTACGTGACTTAAAAACATTCTGTGACTGTTAATTGTGAAATAGAAGGAAAGCTGTAAAATCTTTTCACAAGTATAAATCTTAAAAGTGAGTAAAACCCACTTTACTCTGTCGACTCTAGTTCAAATCCAGTTTGACCAACTGAGAAGACAGGATGAGAAGACAGCTAATTTGTAAATAGATTCCACCTGTGTGTGATTTAATCTTGGTAGATGCAATCTAGGAATTCCTCAAAGACATGGTTCTCTACCTGAGAAGCAACCAAGAGCCTCATGGTAACTGGTGGAGGTAAATAAAGGCCAATTGTGGAAGAAAAACATTTAGAGGCTGTAAAAATAATTAGCAACAAAGTTTATTCATTTCTTCATGGTGCAAAGGATGACTGTGTGAAGTAGTGACTGAAATAAAAGTGCATCTCACTTTTCAGATTTTTATTTGTAAACAATTTTTAAAACAATGTATGATTTTTCTTCCACTTAATTTTCCCAATAAAATACATGGTTGTTTGTGGTTGTAATATGACAAAATCTAACAAAAAGACCAAGGAATAGGAAATTGTTTGCAAAGTACTACATAGTAAGTAAAATTAAATCTGATGCCTCACAGCCAATATAGTTTTATGGTCATAATAAGTAGAGATTATTGTTAACTCTGTGTTGTTGCTATGCAGGCGGACGGTTTGCTACGAGTAAACGGTGACATCAGAAATGATGCCAGTTCCTTGAAGTCGGAGAGCAAAGAAAGGGACTCCCCTCCCTTGTTCCAGGCGTCTCCAGATGCCCCCCCATCAGACGCCTCACCCGCTCGCAGTCCGCCCGCCTCCCCCGAAAGAGGAAGTCCGGTGTTAACAAAAACCAGCGACAGACAGAGCAACATGGAGGCAGTCTCAGTCATTGAGGGTTCGCCCACCCCCACTCGGCCCACTTCTCTTCCGGAGGTCAGATTCAGGATGTTTATGATTTACATTCATACACCAAATAATAAGGTTACTTTGAAAGCATTAGCAGGCATGTATATTATGTCAAACAGCTTGCTGTGGTGGAAAGAATGATTTGTTGAATCCAGTGAGCCTTTGTAAGCTGCGTCAGGTCAGTTTCTATGGAAACGGGCTCTGTTGGTACAAAACACTTTAAATCTCACAACATTCCGGCAAAGACATGCTTTTGATTTGAGACCTTAGGTTGTTATTATAACTATTACATTTCTTTAATGTTCTTGTTCTATCTCTGGAACTTTGCCCAATAATTCCTGGCATCTGACTGTTTTGGTTGGAACTCTAGAAAGCAACAATTTCCTCCTTCACTACAGGAATGTCAATCTGCTGACTCAGTCTTTCATCGAGACAATAAACCATCTGTGACCATTACAGGAGCTAAAGCAGTCAGAGGACAGCTTTGTGGAGACGGGAGGCCAGAAAGATGCTGCTCAGCGCGAAGAAAAGTCAACTACTGCAGCTCAGAAAGCGCCACCTGCAGGTCTCAGCAACATACTAAAATGCTGATGCCCTAATTAGCATGCTTTCTGTTTATAGGCTATTTTTCTTTGTGTGTAAAACTATGATTTCTAAAATTTAGTTTGTATTGTCATCCAGAAGCTAAATCGGAGAAGACTGAACAGTCCACAGGGAAACTACTGCAGATTCTCGCAACTGAGGTAAATACGCCAAACGACCCGGCCGTAACATCAACGGTAAGAGAAATTCAGCGGCCATTATACCAGAAGTCATCCAATCATTGTAAACCAGCTTGTAGGTAAGAATTTCCTCTTGTCAGGAGTCTTTTCAGGGAGCGGAGACGGCACCGAGTCCAGCTGCACCAGGATCGCTCGGACATAACCCTCTGGGAGAAACGTCGTCAGGTGAATTCATGTCCTGAAGTCTAAACATAGTCAACAGCTTCTTTTCCATCCCTCCCTATATTCTAAGTTTGATTATCATGTCAGTTTTGTTTGCTGTTTCTCTTTTAGCTTTTCAGCACTTTCTGCTTACCTAAGATAAAATGACTGATCACAACCTATTGTGTTCACTTCTTAGTTGTATACAGATTTTAATACATATCATTAGGACACTTTAAAGCCTTTTAAAAACAAAACATTCAGATAACTGTTTTGAGCCAACTGAAATATGTTGAAAAAATAAAGAATACATCCTAATACCAAGAGTCTACTTATTACTAACTAAAATTCCACTAAACCTACCACACAAGTAAAAATACAGAACTTTTCTCTGGTCTGCTTCAGCTCCTGATTTTCACATCTATCCTATCCCTCATTATTTCCTTCCCTGTTTTCCTTCTCTCCCACATTCCCTGTTTTTCTTCCATCCACGTATTTTTATCATTTTGCTGTAGAGTTTGAAATCAGTGTCAGGTCCCCGCAGTCCTCCAGCAACCCTAAGTCACGCTGGGAGTTCTTCACTCCGCCAGGTAAACCTCTGAGTTGGTGGAGGTCTCCAACACACTGCTGTACACTTTTCCCTCATCCTTTTACTTTGTGAGGTATCTTTGAATTGCTTTTGCATATTACAGAGTGTGCTTCTTGCTGATCAGACTGATCAGCTGGTAACCAGCTTTTGACACCATCGTGTTGAGTCTTCATTACTGGTTTCTCCACAAAAACCAGCAGCATCTGACTTGTATTAAACAACCTTTTACCTATATTGAACTACATAGGAGAACTAAGTCTGAGTGCTGAATTTGAGCAAATCTCTTCCTGACAACATTGAATTAATGTCATTTTTAAATGCAGAAGAATATTCTCAAACTGCAAAATTTAGAAAAGTCTTTCATTTGAGTATGTTCTTTTCAGTGAGAAACATTTTATAAAATTTGTTTTATTTGTTTGGTTTTTTATCATTGTTGACATAGTCCATCTTTGGAATGCCTAAATTGTTAGGCATCTGATAGGTATTTTCTAAACCTACATAAAAGAACCATAGACAACATATCAGTTTTCAACCAAGCTTTCATGAAAGGAGAAGACTCGGCAAACTGCTGCTCCAAGCGTTCTGACGTCTTTCAGCTAGAGCTTGTCTTTTATTAAACAAGAGAGAGAGAGAGAAGAAGAAAAGGCAAGTTTATCTACACACAGGTCATCTAGTCCTTTCCCCTGAGAGCGATTTCCCTCAAGGGCAGAGGGAACAGTCAGTTCAGTGAGAGTGGGTCAAAAGTTTTAACACACACAGTAAAAGGCCAACACTTCTAAATGGAATCTATATTATTGTAAGACTAATATTACCATTGTAAGAATGATAACAAATCACAATAATTCTATCAGCATCTCTAATGGTTTCCATGAAATATAGATGCCATTATACCAGAAGTCATCCAATCACTTTGCATTGAGAATATTACTTGACTTTTTTTATTTGTTCCTGTTGTTTACAGAAGCTGCAGAAAAAGATCGACATGGAAATGTGAGTAACTGGTTTGCTGAGCTCTCATATTGCTTCTCTTCAGGCCTGATACTTTGTGCTAGAGAGATCTGAACGCTGCAGTTTCAGCAGAAACAGTGATTTGACTCGACTTGTTAGTGTAACTACACTAATGCAGAGATTTGGAAGATAATTAGTCTTTTGATTAGGCTTCTTTATGTAGAAAAGACCATGTTTAATATTTGAAATTGGCTGCGTCACATTTTTTTGGTAATAAAGTTGTTTATAAATACTTTATGTGTATATGAAGTGAATGCATAAATGTTATCAGTTGTTTATTTTTATTCCCACGTTTGCGCTGCTCGTTTCTGCAGCCTCTGTGTTGAACTTGTGTGGTTTCACCCAACATTTGGTTCTACCTTTAGTTCAAACTACAAACAGTTATAAACAGTCAAGCAGATGATAAACCTTCTCCAAAAATCAAACCTATGTAAAACTTTTGTTACTTAATTTTCCATAAACAATCATACTATATAGTGATGCAAATGTCAACATTTTCTTTTTTTCTTTTCTTTTTTTTTTTTTTTTTTAAATCATGCCCGTTTTTTGCTCAGTTTTTAGCTTAGCCTTTGGTTGTTGTCGCGCTGAATGGTACTGAGCTAATTACTGAAGCTCACTCGTAGCTGTTGATGTAGCATGCCATTTGAGGATGCTGCAGTTGATGGCTGAGACTGCTTTTTCCTTTTTTATTCACCAGCAGCTCTCTTTCTCTGTCTTCTCTCTCCTTAGTAGGCGTCCTTTGGCTAGCAATGGAGTAGTGCTGTTGTGGTAGACCAAATATTTCTGTCTCCTCCCTTCTCCTTTCTTTTTTCTGTGGTGGATGTGTGTGTACATCGGGGTCTATGTGAATGGGTTATGTGTGGACATCGATGTGTGCATGTATCTGTCGTGTGTTTGTGCATGTTGACCTGTGTGTATACGTGTGTGGACCTATCAGGTGTCAGTCCCGGTGTTGGCCAAGGCCAGGCGGGGAGACCGCTGGTCTTGGGACCCGGATGAGGAGCGAAAGCGTCAGGAAAGGTGGCAGCAAGAGCAGGAGCGCATGCTGCAGGTACATGGCAACCACGCAGGGGAAAGCATGGCGCATGAGTGTGCAAGGCCAGATTTAGTTTGTCATAGAGCTTGGTAGACAGAGCACAGCACCAACTGTGAGTCTGAGGTGCAGGAAGTGTTTATTTTGGGTTTTCTGTCCCGTCTGGAAACATGTACAGTTTCAGTGTCTTACAGGTTTGAGTAAGAAAAGCAGAAAAATAAGCAAATACAAAGTAAATGAGAGAATGTTAGATCTAACTCTCCCTGTAGGAGGTCATTAAATTTAGATAACTGGAATCAGACCAACAGAGTGAGTTTAGTTTCATCAGACTTTGTTTGGACAAACCTACAGAATCCACTCAGAAGTCATTTAGCCATTTGTTTAGAGCATCTTTTTGTCTGGGATGGTTTATTTATCACAGCACTCATTTAATGCACAGTCACAGAAGGACTAACTGCACTTCATTGCTTTTTCCTCCCTGACATATTTTTGTTAATATTAAGCAAATCTCAACTCCCCTATGCTCACTTGAACCACTAGATGGCGAGCTTGCACAGTGGAAGAAGCCCTGCTTTGGTCGTCTTCCATCACCGTCTCCATCTCATGCAAATACAAAGGCGGGGTGTTTGTCCAACGTGGCTGCTGTTGTTGCTGCCCCGGTCCCTGTCTCCCTCCTCAGCCAATGAGCATCTGTAGTCTGCACATGTTTAGACATTTAAGGGAGTGAGATCTGTTACTGACAGCGTTCACCTGCGACCTGAAAACAGATTACACTCCTTTCTGGTTGTTTGTGAGGACATCTGCTCAAACGGACGAATGCCTGAGACATCAGTGTGCTCTCCACCTCCTCACTGTGTTTCGTCTTTGTGATGTTATAATTCATCAAAATGTTGATAATTCCTCTAATTCTCTGGGGTTCCTCCACACATTTGCATAACAGGAAGATGATTTGTCTTTTCTGGCAATGTTGTCTAAAATTATAAAAAATATAAAGCAAGTTTTCAAACGATAATTGTGAAGGAACTCTGTGCTTATCAGCTTCTGCATGCTTTGGTATTGTCTGTTTTCTGCTGGGCTTTTGCTGCGTTCTGATCTTTCATTTGGTGCTTAACAGGCACATATCTAAGTGAAGAAAATAAAAATGCAGGCTTTAAATTTTTTTTTCTGTCGTATTAATTTCCTTATTTTATGGTTAGAAAATCAGTAGTTTTAGAAAATTAAAAATTAAACGTTTCTACAAATGAAGGCTGTGCCAGCCAGCTGTGCACATCATGTCTGTTTTTCGGCCCAAACATCCGCCTGCACAAAGTTCAGTTTTTCACTATACCTTGGCTCTCTGCTGTATGTCATGTGTCTGTTGCCATGGTGACAGGAGAAGTACCAGCGTGAGCAGGAGAAACTGAAGGAGGAGTGGGAAAAAGCACAGAGGGAGGTGGCGGAGGAGGAGAGGAAGTATCATGAGGAGGTGTGTGTGTGCATGCGTGTGTGTGTTTACACATACATTAGCTGAATTGTTACAGCATACTAAATGCATGTTTCTGTGGCCATTTTAGATCTATAAACCAACCTACTGTGTTTATGTCAGTGTTTGGTTTGGGATTTTCTCCTCCCCAACAGGAGCGTCGGATTCTGGAGGAGACTGTGATGCCTCTGACGCCCCGCTCCTCCGTCCTGCCCTCACCCAGCCGAGGGGGGCTCTCCCCCACCTCCGAGCCACAGGACACGATTGTGCGTTCGCTGGCAGATTGGGAACGAAAACAGGAGCTACTGGAGAGACAGTCTGTGAGGGACTTATTCATTTTGCTTTTGGATTATCTGTTTAGTTTGTCCCATGTTATGATGTGATCTGTACAAATGCTTTTTATTTCTTTCAGTTAAAACTACAAACCTTAATGTATTTTATCATGAATTTGTTACAGACTAACACAAAGTAGCACATGACTGAAATAAAAGGAAGAGGTGATTTACCTCAGTGGACTTGCAGATGTCATTGTAGGACAAAGTGGTTCTACAGCAGATTGACTCAAAGGCTCTGAATAAAAATGCATGCCACACTTTTGAGATGTGAGAACCAGGCATCATTTTCCTTCTATTTTATAATTATGTATCACTTTGTCTTGGTTTGTGGTAAAGAATCCAAGATTATGTTACAGATAGTTAATATGACACTTTAAGCACTAGAGCTAAAAACTATTAAAACTATTCTAGTTTAGTGATTGAAATGTATAGAAATAAACTCTCAGAAGTTATGTTAGCTAATCAAATATCTGCTGTTTTATGATTTAGAGAGGAAGCACAGAGAGTGCAGAGCAGAAAAGGAAAGAAAATGACAGAACCAGTGACATCAGCACTGCTGACGACAGCATGAAGACCAGCAGAAGGTTGGTGAACCGAGACTCAAAGTGGCTAACAGCGTGGCTCAGATGGCTGGCTGATGATTTTGCTCAGCGAGTTGCTCCAATTGCCCTTCAATGTTAATTAGTCATTATTTACTTCACTCATGCAGTCCTAAGTCTTAAAAAGTTTTCTATGAATTTATTTATATGGAAATGCTTTTATTTTTATTAAAAAGAAGATTTGTATCTTTTGATCTGAGTTTTCTGTGTTCAAAACATGTTTAAGTCAAAACATTCAAGATTTTTTCTAAATATTAGGACCCAGTTCATTCTATTTGTGTCATAAAGTTCAGATTTTGACATTATTTTGGACGAGGCTTTGAACATAAACAGAGATGAAGCTCTGTAATCAAAGTTTCTGTGTTTTTCTTTCTTCCTCTATCAGCTTGGTGAGCCAGAACAGCAGTCAGGCAGAGAGACTTGGTCACAGTTTTCACAACGGCCAAAAGCTTCCTCCTACGTCCCCCAAATGTTCAACTCCACCCAAGAAGCAATCAGGGCCTGACAGCACCAGAACCAGCCGGCCTGCAGGAGAACGAAGGTGTGTAAATGTTTGAGAGAGAGAAGAAATAAAGAGCTTGATCCAGTTTTATTAATCATTCATTTCAATTTTTCATAAACATTCTTTCCGTTTTAAAAAATTGCCTCCTTTTCGATTTAACGGAGCCACTGTTGGAACCAAAAACGGCCAGCAGGTGGCATCTGTTGCCTGTATTTTCCTCCATGAATCTCCTTCACACAAATAACTCATTGCATGTCATGAAAGTGTTTAGCAAACATTTTTAGACAAGTCAAGTTTTATAAAAACATAAAAAATGTTGCATTTAAATGAAAATGTGCCGTCAAATCTTCCAAAACTGTTTCTTGTGTCTGTGGTTTGGATTGGTCGTGGTCCGTCTGTGTCGTCCAATCATGTTGCTGTTTCTGGGAGCCATCATCATGTTGCATGTTGCTGTCCATTTCCAGGTGCGGCCCCACTGACAATAATGTAAGAAGCTCATCAAAGCCCCTCGCAGCATGTCCATCAGCACCAGACACGTTTCCCCCACCGCCCAACAGGTACTGCAGCACAGAAACCCACCAAGACCAGGAGGGTGGGCGCTGCTCCATTCTGCATTGTCATTTTCTGCTTTACTCCCCACCCCCACCTTTATTTTCCTCCACCCATCTCATGCCATGTAGCACTGCAGCAGCAACCCTGCAGTCTGCCTGGAATTTTAAATAGACAAAGTGAACAGTGGATTCCAGGACAAGTTTTTTTGTTTTTTTTTTCCCCCGTTTGAAACAATAATGTCAAGAAAATTATTATATTATATTTTGTTTATTTTCAGAAGATTCATAAACCTTGCAGGAGAAATTCTAATTTTCAAATCTATTTGAATTTCTAGGCTTTGATGAGGGTTCAAATGAAAAAAACACACACACACAGATTAGGAAAAGGAAGAAAAATGGTGGTAATTTAATCACAGGTAAAGGATTTGGGCAGTGCATAGAACAAACACACTCTGTTTCTGGATGTTGGTTGGAAGAAAATCTTAACCGTGTCTCTTCTCCCTTCTGTAGGTCTGTCAGTGGGAAGAAGCTGTGCTCCAGCTGTAGTCAGCCTCTGGGGAAGGGAGCAGCCATGATCATAGAGACTCTCAGCCTCTACTTCCACATCCACTGCTTTAAGGTTGGTTGGTCCACAAGCTGCACTTTATCTCCACAAGGTTTATTCACTGTAACAAATTCAGATCTCTTTGTTTTCTACTAGCAAAAGCTTGAATATCAAATGAGTAGAGTTAAAGAAGATGATTTAGATACAGTTTCTGCACATTGCCTTACAAAATTATTCATATACTTTGAACTTTTTCACGTTTTGTCACATTTCTACTTCAAACATTAGTGTATTTTTGGTGAGGGTTTATGAGACAAGCCAATACCTTCCTAATAGTGTGTGGTGAGCTTTTGTAGTCAATGAAATTTAGTCACTTAAGTAGTAAACAATTTGATTTGAATCTCAGTATAAATGCAGCCGTTTTGTGAAGAAGTGTAAATATCTGGGTTGAACGGTAAAGAGTTGTTTTAGGAAAACCTGTCAGAAGCTGGAAAAGACTTGAAACTGTGTTGGAGGTTCACTTTCCAGCAGGACAAGGAGATTGGACGTGCAGCCAGAGCAACAATGGATAAAAGTTGAATGTTTTCCAGAACTGAGGTGGAGTTTTTTATCTTAATGTATTAATAAATGAATAAACTATATTTGCCTGTCTCTTTTAGTGTGGGGTGTGTAAAGGACAGTTAGGTGACACAACCACGGGGACAGACGTCCGGATCAGAAACGGACTCCTCAATTGCAACCAATGTTACATTCGCTCCCGCTGTAAGTTTCCAAACATTCATTTCTATCCCCATTTTTTTTCTTTTAAATCTGCAGTTTCTACTTATCCACCTAAAATATTATTCAAATTAACCATCTTCAAGGCCTACAGCCCTTATATGGGTTCCCAAGTTAAAGTTTAACAGAAGGATACACACTGTGAACTGCTGTATGTATCTTAATTCTGGTTTATAGATTTAGTGTTTTAAAGGAAACTGATTCTGTTTCTCTCTAAAACTTTTAAATCAGAACATTCTCTAAAACTTAAATGCTGTGACCCTGGTGAGACACAAGTGTTTTATTAAAAAATCTCCTCAGTATCCCTTTAATAAACGCAAGTCAGACTCAGTGAAGCATCAGAAGGAAGCCTGAAAGGAGATGTCAAAATTAAATCAGAACCTTTTGTTGGAAAATTAACATTTTTATTCCGTTTTTAAAAACTTCTGCTCGTTAAAATTGTTGGTTTCTTTTTTCCTTGTCTTTTATCTGAAGCGGCCGGACAGCCGACCACATTGTGACGCTCGAGTGAAAAGCACAAGGTTTACAGAAGAAAGCCTCATTCTCATTTTAACCTGATTATCCACCAATCACGTCCTGCGCAGCCTGTTGGGATGTATGCTTCCTCTGCAGCTCTGTAACCACCGAAGATGCATCATATGGGCCAAATAGACATCTGGGAACTGTTGAATGTTTAAAACAAGAACATATATTCTCTGTGCTCATGTCATCTGCTACGTGAGTGAATTCTGGATTCAATTTATCCTCGTCTTTCCATAAAACATGCTTCATCATGCAGCAAGTTTGTTTTAAGGCAGCAGCCATATTGGGGAAAAAACCCACATTGAACACACTGAGAAAAATCTGACCGCTTTTTATACTGGAAAAAAATCATAAAAATATGATGCAATCTGTTTCAGATTAAAGACTGATGTTGTTCCAAGGGATAAAAATCTAAGACAGCAGAAAATAAGATCAGTTAGCTCATTCTGAAGGCATAAACACTATTTGTCCCTTCAGGTAAATAATATTTGAATTTACATGGTAAATTACAAAAGTACAATGAAGCCATGAATAAACCTTTAGAAACAATTTAGAAACGCATAAAATATACAAAAGTAAATATTTTTTTCACCCTTGACTGTCATGTAAAAACTTTTGATTCTGTAAAGAATGTGATTAAGTTCTAATTTAAAGCTACAGAGCAATTAGGGCTCATTTTAAAGGCAATAATGTGAGTTGTGAGCTATTTGGTTGCAGCAGATTGTTCCTTATGCAGTCTGTCTGGTTGTACAGCCAACAATTTAATGTGCCTTAGGAAGGGGAAATGATGCAGGAAGCAAAGCACCAGATGTATGGTGTCTTATTTCTGCACTATTTTCATTTCGTGACAAGTGATTTGGTCAAATTTAAAGTGGGAAAGTGCAGAAAAGCAAACTCCATCCCTCCGTCAGCCGCTTAAACACTGCTGCTTATTTTCATACAAACATATTCGATTTCATCATCTTCCTTTGATTGCCATGTGATCTGTAATGACAAAAGAAAAAACATTTGTTACACAATATGCCGTGTGTTCTCCGTGCCGCAGGGCAAATCTGGGCTTCATTTTGAATGTTTGTGATATTTAATGTGTAAGAATCAGGCTTATTTTGGTCATTTCTCAGCTGTATAGTTCATTTATGCGCCTGACAAAGCATAAACATAAACATCTGTTGTATCTGAAACATCTATCATCAGCAGAGGTAATATGAAGACATACCAGCAGCAGCTGCACCTGTGCAATGTTTGGTTGGTTTAAAACTAAAGACCTGTCCTGCCAGCTGCACATTTAGGACTCTTGCTAAGAGCTTGGTTATATGTTGTGGGTGTGTTGAAAAAAATGCATGTTTAAGCATCAAACCAAATGATTTGCTGTATGAAAGTAAAGCAGCCTAAACTTCCTTGTGCTGAACAGGCTTCACCTCCGGGGTCATCTCTCACTTTTTCTGATCTGCAGTATTTTAGGATTATTTTCCAACTGTTGTATTTTTATTTTTTAATCCTCATTTAGATGATGAGTAAATCAAAGATGAGTCTTTTATAGCGGTGTCTTTGAGTGTGAGCTCCTCTCCCAGAGGGTTTTAACAGAACAGTAGGGGAATGGAAACCTTTTTGCATCTGTACTGTATTTATTGTATAATACTCACCTTGAACACTATTCGGAATATAGTTTCATTTGATGTTTAAATGCAATGGCATTTATTATTACATTACTGTATGTTTATAAATAAATATTATAAATCAAAGATATATTTCTTTCCTTTTTATTGCAAAGCAAGTGGCTGATATACATTTGGAAAGTCCTGGAAATGTAAGAATAAGGCGTTGCTGGAAAATTAAAAGTCCGATTATTTTTTAATTTTTTTCTGCGGCATCAGTGTTGAAAATACAAATCCTTCCACGTCACCTCTTTCCATGAATCTTTTACATGGTTCTAAATAGTGCAAAAACCTAATGACCAACTGAACAAAATGCATACATTTAGTTTTGAGGTATAGTGAATGTAGAACGATTCTGCAGAAAATGTGGGTAATGCTTTTGAATGATTCAACAATAATATTTGTGGTCAATTTAATATAGATGACAATTATAAAATGGCATTCATTTTTATTATTTTGTATCAATTGCCTTAAAAATTCTATCTGGAAAAAATGATGGGAGCGTATGGCGTTTGGTAATTTATTCACTTCTTATTTACTGTGTTAAAAGAGAATTTGGTAAACAATATATAATTTTTTTATCCAACTAAATCCATCTTACTATGTGTGTTTTTTTGTTTTCATTTTCATTTGGTTTTTCTTGACTTCTTTCCTTTTTACTAAGCAGACCAAATTATTTTTATTTTATTTATTTTAATTTTTTTTTAAGCTTACGTCGTTTTATTTAGCCTATTTTTACTTGTCTGGTTATTTGGTCGTCTTTTGATTTTCATAAACTATTTGTTTTATGTTTTGTTTGTCTTGCTTCTGTTGTTATTTTCCTTAATAATTATTATTAGTAATAATTATTATTATTACTAATAATAATTCGTCCAGAACATTGCCAGTATGCTTTGTTTTAAATACATTTTTTAATTTATCTACTCTTCGATGTGTAAGAACTTCAAAGCTGATGAAACAGAATCGCTGTAATGTTTCGTCAAGTGAAAACCATATTTTGTTTTGTTTGTTTTGGGGGAGTAAAGATGTGGTTGTTTGCTTATTATTAAAGAATCTATGGGGCCTAAATGAATTATAAACGCGCCGGAACTGTCCTTGGTGCTGAAATGGACGGCCTTTTTAAACCACCGGGATGAGATTTACAATCCCAGTTAATCTGTATAGACATGAAGAATAATGGTTGCTTCTTGAACCTCTTTAAAAAATGACAAAAGCAAGCTTGAACTATTATTTTTTTTTTATCATCAACAATCATTTCAATGGTACACCTTGAAAACTATGTGCACATGTAGAAATATTTCCTTCTTAAATATAAGCATTCATTACCTACATATAAATAACTTTCAGATCCTGGACAAAAACATGTTACATAATGCTCACAAAATGGGAGAAAAATCATTTGAAACCAGACAAAAAGACAACATGCAAATTATATAGAAATAAATACAATGTCTGCATCCATCCCCCCTTTTTTAATACCCAAAATAAATTTTTCCGAGGGAATTTTAGTAAAACATCAAAAAGACTTGTATGGTCGATCTACGAGGGAATATGGCCTATGGTTCAACTATAAGAGACAAGAATACGTAATAACACTATACAGTTTGAGCCACAAAACACTGCCGTAGAAAGACACACAAAACATACAGATTTCCTGTCTGAGGTGAACATTGCAGTAGTTTGTGCCTTTTTTAATATCGAGGAAATAAGTGTGTTTGTAGAGACAATTTAAAGAAACTAAACTCTCTGCAGCCCTAAGAAACAAACAAAAAAAAAATACCGCGGTTTCCACACAGCTGGCTGTGTATAGAGGGAAGAAGAAAAGCGCGTCCTCAGTCACGGCTATCAGGCGCCTCTGTACCCAACAGAAGCAGCTGTTGAACTCTGACTCTGAATGGGATTTAACGAGGCTCCTCTGCTTTCTGATGGCACCGCGCGTTTCCAGTGTGCCAAGCTTCGTTTCTTTCCCCACAGTGAGAACAAAAATAAACATCTGAACAAGTCATTTGCTCCAACATCTTTTTTTCTAAAACTAAATTAAAGTGAGGTATGACGCCGTTCTATATTTTAAGTGAGAGTAAATGGCCCATTTCGCTGTTTTGTAGGTAAATATGTAGGAGAAGGTGGTAGCAGTTCACCCAACTTGCTTTAGTCTCAATGTGAAAGTGTGACTTGTCAAGATGGATATTTTACAGGAAAATTGTTGACCACAAGGAAAAGCGCAAGGTAAAAATAAAATAACCATATTCATCTGTTTTTCTATCAGCTTTTTACTGTCCTCCAGTCTGTGTTGGGCGATTGCTTTTCAGTCTCCAGAGAACTCTGCTCGGGTTTTCTAAGCTTCATTAGAACATGCTGGTCTTTACTAGTGTCGCTTTAGCTCCGTTCTGTCTTTGCAAAGACGACAGTACGCTGGCGAAGGGCCCGCCCAACGAGTCCGGGATGGACGTGATGGTCCCGGGTGCGGCGGCCCAGCCTTGGCTCGGTGCCGTCACTCCCATGCCAGTGGATACGGAGGTCTTCACTTGGTCCACCTGTCCGTTCCCGGTGGTGTTGACCTGGCCTGCGGTGGGGCTCGGTCCGCCGCAGTTGGAAGTGGGAACCGGGTTCGGCCCCGGTCCTCCCGTGCTGTCTGGGTCGGTAGTTTTGGTGTCTTTACTGTCTTCGTCTCTGGAGTCGGACTTCTTGCCGGAACTGGACTTGGCAGCCGCGGCGGCCGCTGCAGCTGCGCGCTCCTGCTTGCGGAATTTCGCGCGACGATTTTGGAACCACACCTGGAAAAACGTTCAAAACGTTTATACCACATACACAACATTTACATTATATTTATGTTTAATTTTTTAATAGTTGTGATACAAGCAATTTGAAAAATTAAGGATCATCTTGCGGCTGTTTGCGTCAGTATTTGTAAAATAAAAGATGCAAGCTTTTTATCTAATTATTTACTTGAAAATGATTAGATGAATCGTGCGTAAAGGCAGCCGCCAGCGGTGGGCGCCCGTTGAACTGCGGGGTTTTTGTACCTGCACTCTGGCTTCAGTCAGATCGATCTTGAGTGCCAGCTCCTCTCTGGTGTAGATGTCCGGGTAGTGAGTCTCTGCAAAAACCCGCTCCAGCTCCTTTAGCTGCGCGCTGGTGAACGTAGTCCGGATGCGCCTCTGCTTCCTCTTTTCGTTCAGCCCACCATGATCGGTGAATAGTTTGTAGGGAACTGTAAACCAAAAGGAAATGTCAAGGTTGACATATTTTATCCGCTCAGTAAAAAGGGAACGTGATTGTTTAAGTGTGATGCTGTCAAATGGAAGTAAATTGAAATTTGGTTATTTTGTGTAAAATCCGGTTACGCACGCTGAGTTGGAGCTTCCAGTTAAATCGTGTATTTGATTACCTTTGAATTAGATCAGAATTGATAACACTGCTGACCTGTGAAGCGGCTAATTGTAAAATTAATTGTTGCTCCTCAGATTGAGGCTCCTGTTTGAAAACTTGTCATAATGTTGCCGTCCGCCTCGCTTGTTGCTACTGTAACTCCAATTTGGTGTCAATAATGAGCTTTAGTCTTTGGTTATCTAATTATTTTCGAAGCTTTATGTCTCATCGCAAAGTAAATAAATTATGCCTATCATTTTGGCAGCTTAAGATAATTCTGTTGGCGGTTTTGGGTGTGACTGGGATAGTATAACCCCATAACCGAATTACCTCTTGCCTGCAATCGCTTCTAACGTGATAAATTCTTTCATTTGTGTAAGCAAATTTCGTTTGGTAAATACTAAACACATTTCCATTTTCAAATGCAATCAAGGCGTCCTATAATACACCAGGTTGAGGCTGCGGAGCTCGCTGCTGCTTACCTGCGGCATACGGGCTGCTCTGGTGATCCCGCAGGGTCCCCAGACTGCAGGACCCCGGCGTTAGGGAAGGACAGCCGGAGGTGGCCCCGAAAGTGGTCCTGATGGGATTGTACTGGAAGCCGCTCGTCTGACTGCACGAACTGAAGTCCGCGTAGGCCGATGCCAAGCTCGACGTGTCCATCCCGGCCATACATGACTCGTAGGCAGAGGAATTTAGGTAAGAATACTCCATTTTATACATTTGAGAAGGCTCGGTTGAGATTGAAAGCTGCACTTCCCTGGGAAAAAAAACAGTCAAACAGAAGCACCCAAAAATGGGTCTGAAATGAAAAAAACAAATAAAAAATCAAAATGAGGAAGACTCGCGGTCTGAGTTTGATGACTTGTTTGGTTTGGACTGCTTAGAAGAAGGCTGGACGGTGAGTAGATGTTCACTGCTCAGCGCCTGCTCCAAAACTGGCCTCCTTTATACGAACCTAGCCCTGTTTTATGAAAAGCCCCCTAAGAGCCGCCTAGCCCGAGGTCTCTAGAGCATATAGTCCTCATAATAAACTTGGCTCTTTCCGCTTGGACAATAGCAAAGCGTTTGGTCTTATTGCTAGCGCTTTTTTACATGACAATAACTCATCAGTCTATTGGGCTGGCACTGGGGGCCCGGGCTGTCCAACCTCCCTATCATTGATCCCCTGCATCTCTAATTAGAATTTAATACCACGCCATTACGCAGCCCTCCACCACCGCCGCCGCCGCCCACCTCCTCCACCCATCCACCCCACTCCTCTCCAACCAACATCTTGCCCTTTAATTCAATCACACCACTTGGAAATAATGAAAGTTGGGTGACGATTCTCCCTGATCCAATTTTCTCCAAGCTTTTAAGCCTTTTAAGCGACCGTATACCTTGGGCAGGATTTCACAGAGTATTCCCACTCTGCCTCTTCTTTCTGTCCGTATGCTCCGACCTTTTTTTCTTGCTGTTTCTGCCTCTGATCTTCTGCACTGAAGCGGTAAAACATGTCAATTTTGATCCAGTAAAATGACCTATTTTTACGCACAAGGATCCGTTTCAAGTGCACTTGATAATAATGCAATCATTGCGCAAAAGAAGAGGATGTAACAAGCAAATGTGCACTCGTGATTTTTTTTTTCCACATTGACATTTTATTTTATTTTGCTCGGCTTGAGAGTCTGGCTTTAACTCTGAGGGTGCAGTTAAGTGACTCTTACCTTGTCAAATTCTTCAAATAAAAATATCCACTTTATGACGAAAATAAAAAACAAAAGATTTCCAACCCATTTTTATCTGTTTAAATCGCGTAAATTTCATGAAGTTAATGTAAAGAAATAAAACATGAAAAATGAACACATTTACATTCTATTTAATAACTTGCCATTTTTGCTAACGTAGGCCTCCCCCTTTGACGTCTCTGCTGCAGCATCAAATCGTGCCGGGTGTGTTTTCTATGTTTCAAATGACTTTATAATTCTCTTTATTACTTTCATTATTCCGTTTATTTGGCAAATAACATCTTTGTAATGAAAGTAACGAACTGGCGCGGCAGTCATCGGACCTCTCAGGCTCCCAATATTGGCTGAGTGGTTAATTCGGTTTGTGTAATAAGGTGAACCGCTTTGTATGGCGCTTACACACACTGTGTTTCTTCTTCTTCTTCTTCTTCTTCTTCTTCTTCTTTTTCCTCCTATTTTTATTCATTGAATCGAGTTCAAGTCCTCCTTGTCGAGGCTCCGTGTTCTCCCTCCAAATTATCTGTACACAAAAAAAGGCGCAACAGTAATTATGGCACATCACTCTAATTTTGCAAATGATTTATTTGGTGCCTAAACACGTTCATCTGGTGGTGTGTGTTGATTGGAATATGACTGTAATATTGTTATAACAATCCTAGGGGGATTGAGAGCATGCATTTTACAGCAGGTGAGTTTGGTGTCAGTCTGGACAGTGGATATTAAACGCGTTTGTCTCACTGCCTGTTCAGTTTTACAGGATTATTATAGATTCTTTTTATTTCTGAAGCGCCTCAGTCTTTATTTTACCCGACTTTATCGCAGTATTGATTGTGTTTTATCACCAAAAGAAATGTTTTTGCTGTTATTAAAAACGTTGGCGGTTTGCAGGTAACATTTAAATTTTAACGAGTCTGTGCTTAAATTCTACATTTTAGCATCTAATAAATGACACATACATTACAAATTTTAGAATTTTCGTTTCCTGGAATATTAAACTTTTATTGGAATATAATTAGATCGGACGTGCTCCCATATAAACACTTAGTTTGCTTCCATAATCTGTGCATTTTCCATCAGTTATTTGTGTCTCTCCAACTGCTGACACCTTGCAGTGTGTTTCTGTCTCCTATTTATTCTTTACTGACACAGCCCCGTCCCTATTATGTAAATGCTTTCTTTTTTATCTTTTTTATTCGCTCTGCACACGAGCTGGGACCCAAAAGTTGTACCAAATGGTTAATTTGATTATTGAAACCAAAGAGCCAAATGGTTCACCGTCCTCCCTCCACGCGTCTGGCAGCGAGAAAAGAAACCATCTCTGGGAATTAATCTAATAACGCTCAAAGAAACGAGAAGTCTTTTCTGATATTTCGCCGAGGCAAATACAATTATAGCTTTTAGCCATCGGTTTCTTTCACTGAGGCCGCTCTTTATTCCTGCGCTCTATAGCCCGGTCCCCTCCACCAGAGTCCACCAGCTATTGAAACGCCCCTTCTTTTATAGTTTCAACATCTTTTAATTCTATCAACTGGTTCTGGTGAGACGAAAGGCCGCAGACTCCATTCTGATGTCGGAATATTGAAATCGGAATCTCGGAGTCTGAGTTTCTTTACATGATTTCAAGTCCTTTTGCAAAATGCCATATGAGGGTTTTATCCAGATGCGCACTGGAGCGTTGCTTGTAGTGATTTACAGTAACATAATAGCCCTTTAAGTCAAATAAAGCCGTAATTAAAGTGTAATTATCTGGATTTAACTATATAGCTTTACCTAAATAAATCAAGAAAATGGGATGTGTGCAAGACCCTAAGTTCCTTTGGCAAGTGCCGAACAATAGCCGGGATGCAGGAGGAACTCCTCTCCATTTAGTGCGCACTATCGTTGCTCAGCAATATAGGAATGCGGGTCGACAGGAGGAACAAAAAGAGGAACAAAATGCCATTGTCTGCGGATGGATTGGATGGATCCACTCCCCTGAAAAGGCAAAGGAACAGAAGAGGATAAAGAGAGGGAGAGAGATGGGAGGGTCCTGCTGTCACATTTCACCTACAACGTCTCACTCCTTCGCCCGAGGAAATGCCGGGCTTATCAAAGCAGTTATTAATAAGGCCGCGTGTTGCAGGGGAGGGGCTCTGGGGCAAATAAAAAATTCATTTTGGGGACACTCTCATGGCGATTTAGTCTGATGTCTCAATTCGACGGAGCAGAAAAATATCTGACATAAAAGAAAAATCAGAGGTGCGATCATCGCAGATTATTCCATTTCAATAAGTTCCATCCGGAAAAGTTAAAGCATTCCTTCACCGCAGTTATATATTTTTCGGATTAAATTTTTGCCGGTTGACGCATTTTCAGATATGAATAGAAGAAACTAACGTGTTCCAGGCTGGTGCGTAAAAAGCGCTTCACGTTTCCAACCGCACAGATGGAAAGTGACATCTGGAGAAGAGACGAAATTAAATTAGGAACTGGTGTCTTCCAGCAGTGTCTGCAGAGGAGAAAAGAAAATGTGCAGCACAAAGAAAGAGAGGGGTTTGCTTTGCATGGTGCACGTTTGTTCTGTATTTTTTGCGCATTTTTATCTGTTGCATATTCTTTCTGACATAAATTGTTGCGCTGATTGCGTCAACTAGAAATGTAGAGATAATATTCACCTTTTCTGCAAAGAAATGTTTTTTCTCTTCTCTTCGAGAACATTTAAATTTGTGGTTTAATTTTAAGTATCTTAATGACGCGTCTCAGCAGTGATGGAGGAAAATCGTCGATTTCGATATTATTGAATTTCCATGCGCTTGACAAAGCTCATAACATGCTGGTTGTCAGACTGGAAAGATGGATGGGATTTACTGCTACTGTGCTTAAACTATTCAGACTGTGTCATTTTACAGTTATAATTTTGAGTAAATGACAATCAAATGCGGTGTTCCTCAAGGCTCCATTCCCAGATCACTCTTTTTCAATTCATTTAGATTCTCTTTATACATAAATGAAACGTTTATATATAGCAAATGTTATATCAAGTCACTTTGCCAGACACACAGATCCCATTCATACAAATATATTTTAACATCAGCACCATGCAATGCAATTATTGAAATTTCGAGTGTTACCACAATACAGTCAAATTCAGTTTATAAAATAAATTAAAATAGACTTCATATATCTAAGGGAGTTAACTCGATTCCATCAAGAT
The DNA here is from genome assembly GCA_903067095.1 of Girardinus metallicus. Lineage (NCBI taxonomy): Eukaryota > Metazoa > Chordata > Actinopteri > Cyprinodontiformes > Poeciliidae > Girardinus > Girardinus metallicus. The sequence continues at coordinate 25,982 of CAEGAE010020983.1, read as the reverse complement.
ATGATAATCCTGAGCAAAAGTGTCAATTCTAGTTCAGCTCATGGAGGACTGCGTTTTCTACCTTCCATGCTGATGACACACAGTTTTACACAAATCCCATGAAGTCACTAAGTGATGCCCACACAGTCAGCAGATTTATCAGAATGTTATCAAATCTAAAGCAAAAAGAACAAACATAACTGTTTTTGCCCCCAAAGATGCAAGTTTGAGGATCTACATTTAACTAGTCTTAACGCATAACAGAAACTTTGGACTCAGACCAATATTCACAAAAAGCCTCCCTACTCCATATTAAAAACTATCACAACCTATTTCTCTGCCCTAGTTAGAATGCAATTTATTTAGGTAATGTTTCATATTCGGTAGATTACAGTAAAGGTGTTTTTTTGTTCTCTTTAACTAAAATGAATCAGGCAGCTGCAGCTCACCTGAAAGAATTGTGACCAAACCAGGACTATAGATCCCATTCCGCCAGATTTAAAATTATATCTATGGTCTTTCATAGTTTTTTCCAATAGGGCCAAATTTTATTCTGCTCATTCATGTTTATCATGTTTTAGCTCCATTATAACTAAAATTAATAATACGCCTGGTGAATTTAGATTTAAAGTAATCTTTTAATTTGACAATTATGTTTCTTTGGTAATATGCAGTTTTTCTGGAGCAGCCCATTCAGATTTCCGAGTTGAATCCAACAGAAACTCTGTGGAGGAAGCTAAAGATCAGGGTGGTTGCGAGGAGGACTCCCAACCTCCGAGGCTTGAAGCTCATCACCAAAGTTAAATCATTAAATATCAATGAAAACATGCAAAATACTGTTTAGATGCTGTAATGTCAGCAAATACGTTACTTCTCTGTCCTTTGAAAAATACCTGTTCCATTTCTTATCAAAAACAAATTTATTGGTTGATTAAAATATTTTTTAATCTCGGTGAATAATATATGTATGCAATCTATACACTGTTATATTTTTGTTTTCACAGTTTCTGTCTTTTTATCTGATTCATAACCATCACATTTATTTTATTTATTGTCTCTATGTGCAAGTCTCTGCATCTGTTCCTTTATTTCCCTTGCTGTTCAATTAAACTTGCCCTGCCTTTAGAGGTCTCTATCGTGTGTAATAACGTTCTTTTATTCTGCAGTAATGCGTCCCGCTGTCTTCCAGATGTTGCAGCCAGTTCCTGGAGAGCCCGGCTCGTCTCTCCTGGCCTCATCCGCCCCTCCGAGCCTTTATCTGCGCTTCCCGAGTGACCAAGAGACCAGCCAGCGGATTAACATAAAAATCTTATTCCGGGGGATAAGATTAGGAAACATATTACCCTCTAACGCGGCCTTGGCACGAGCGAGAGCCAGGCAAGGAATCAATTACTAAATTACTCCAACCTCTAAGTCGACATTAACGCAGAGAAATGCCATCGACCGCTTCTGAAATAAGATTTCGCTAAGATGCGATCATTAAATCTCTTGCCAGTGTTCAAGAATTTGATTCATAAAATCGTCTGAAATGAGATGGAATTAAATTCTTATCGGGGCTCTTGTCATCGTTTCATCCCGCGCTGTTTAACGGTGGTCAATGGCCTTCATGAGATTTTCCCTGTAAATAAACTTAGTAATCGAATCCGCCTCTCCGCGACACATTGTTTGGTTGTTATTAATTTATTGCAGCCGGGCAGGGCGGTGGGGTGGAGAGATGCAGGCCGTGAGGCTGCCGGCTGGGAGCCTGGCTGCGGGTTCTCCCTGACGGTTTCAGATCACACAAACAGCGGAGCATTGTGGGTCTGGACTCCGTTTGGCTGCAACAAGCTTTGAGAGGAAGGGGTGACTGAAACATCATCTGTCATTTTTTTCCCCGCATTTCACCCCCAGTGGGGTCAAAGCATATTTTATTTAGCGTAGTCCACTGGCATTGCCGCCCTACCCCCCTCTCCGCACCCACCCCGACATTAGCAGTTGACAATTATTATCCCCAACCCCATAAATCAGAAGCGTGACCCGTTATTATTGTTGAATTGAATAGCTGTTGGGGAAGTGAGGGTCAGTGTCATTAACTTGCCTCCACAGCCACCCCACACACACACACCACCCTCGGGCCCCCTGAAGGCATTTGGCCCTCTATACAAGGACCTGCTGGCTAATAATGCCGTGTGGCCTGCCCAGAAGCTTAATCACACATGCATTAAGGGGAAGACAGCGGCCCTTTGTGCGCACGTAGGTTTACTGGAATTAAGCGATTAATGGTCATCTCAGCGGCAGGCGACGAGGCAGCGCACAGAGCACGACGCAGCGCTGTTTTACGCTAAAAAACGTGAAAAAGGGTTGGACAAAGAGAAGAAGTAAAGGAAGGGAAGGAGATGAGATGCAATTACAGTAGTCCGTGTCCCCCAATCCATCATGCAACGTCAAGGTCATTGTGTATTATATTGATTATGATACAAGGCTTTGTGATGTTTATTACACCCCTCCTGCTTCCATATAATAATATGCAAAAATGCCGCATGTAAACACCTGCTATCAATTTCTAAAGCTGCTAATTTGCCTCGCCTCGTGGTTCCTCCTTTCTCTCCCAGTTTCATATTCCTCACTTGTGTTATGACTGAACACGTGGCCGCGCATTAAACTGTTTTGCCTGCAGCCTCCATCTGCATAAACCATCAGGCAGCTCATATGAATTATGATTTCCATATAGTCAAAAAGGGGAGGGGGGACCCAATGAGAGCCAACAACAGGGCTTCTCAAATATATTGTTTCTTATACAAATGAGATGTCAGAGCCGTTAATTAACTTATCAGTGACACACTGGGTTAACTGGGAATAGAGGGTGATGTAACAATGCTAATTTAATAGTATTAGAAAAGTTGAATTTATATCTGGAGGGGAAATATATACCAAAAAAAAAATAGCTATAACAAATATTTTGTGAAGCATTTCGACATCATTCACCTGCCCACACAGGTGTTGGGAGTCAAGTCTCCTCCTCAGGTTCACCTGGGAGTTTATGGATGTACCAGAAAACTTTCAGTCTTTCTTTTATAGATTGCTGATTTCCTATTAGTTTTACTTTTTAAATGTTTGATTTGCAGTGAGGCTGATCTGCAGTAAGTAAAGCAAACAAGTTTGTAATAAACAATTCCAAATCTAATCCATTTGCTGTTTTTTATTGCTACTGTCAAATTTTATTTTCCTTTTGTCAATGTTTTTATGTTGTTCATTTAATCTCCTTTCCACAAACTTGTATTTTATTTTTATACTTTGTCTGGAGAATTTACTTCCAACATGACTTATATTAGTTAATTCTAGAACCACCAGTCATACTTTGGAAACTATAATGATACAGAATTAATTTAGGCTTTGGGATTTTTGCTCTTACACTTGATGGATGAATGAACGGATAAAACATGCAAAGTGTGCACTAGTTGGGCAGTATGTTGCTTTGGTTGTTTTCTGCTGGTAAAAGTTAAATCCTGACATTCTTTTGGATCATTGACACCTTTGCTCTGCTCCAGCTCTGTTCCAGATGAGTGGATGTTTTCATGAAAACGACAAACAGAATCTTTCATCTTTAATTTGGGATTGTGACTAGGATTTTAATTTGGGATGTTCTTCCTCAGCAGAAACAACCTGAACATTCTGAGCTGCTAGACAAGGAATGCAAACTCTTGAATTTTATGTTTATCCTTTTGTCATTGGTCTTCCAAAGAACAGCTATCTATATTGACGGCGGAGGGTAAATTATATTGCCATGACCACCACCCAATGGCAGAGCTTGTTGATCAATCAAACCTAATTTGATTGGATGGAAGTCTTAAAGAACAGCCAGATGGGAGCTATCAGAGTGGGTCTGTCCACTGATTCACTTCCTGTTCCCAGAAGGCGTTGTCTGGGCTCTGAAGGATGATGGTGCACCACAGAACCGGATGAGACAGATTCCGTGTTCTGGATCAAATCAATACATGTGAACAGTAACTAAATACAAAGCCATCATTTCTTTATTTACCATTTGCAACTGTTTCCCCTGGGGTTTTGATTGAGGGATGCACCTGATGCAATAATGTTTATAGTTTTCAGATCTTCAATTAATCAGTGAACTTTGATGACGACCCTAATCCTCTGTGAGATTTCTCTGTGTCCCCAGAATCAAATCACTAACTTGTCTTTACTTTTTTAGATATATGTGGTTGGGATCATTGACTTGTTAAGCAAATAAAACTTTATTGCCTTTAATACAAATTGATGTATTTTAAAGATCTATGTCTGACATGGGTAGCAATCTTTGATTGTGACTACACACAACTGGGGGATAAGGGGAGCTAACACGGAAAGTAAATATTAAATAAAATTTTTTCTTACAATTATTAATTTATTTATTGCTTTTTTTTTAAACTGAATAACTGGTTTAGAATTACTTGCTTTCTGGTAGTGAACTTTTAAGCCAGAAATATTGTATCACTAGTTACAGCTGTCTTATTTCACTCAAATGGCTAAAGTCAAATTAATATTGTCAGAGTTATACCATAAATATGGTGTAGTGCACATGAACAGCTGAGATTTGACCTTTCTGAACTGTTTTTCTTTATGTTCCTTTTAAATGTCCTTTTAGGATGTTCAGATAAGCTCTTATTCTACACAGGTGGTTTCCTGAGATGTCATGAGTAACATATGACCTCATCAGCTGTTTTGCTCAAAAAGTTTTGTTTGAATGCCTGTGTCAAAGTTTTTTCTGAATCTGCTTTTCACAAATTAATCTGATGTTCTGGGATTTTTTATTAGAAGTTCAGTATAACATCATCTCGCATCAAACTACAAGATTCTAAGATTGTGACTAGTCAAGTTTTGAAGACCTAATTGTGGTAAGTATTTTTTCTTGGACGATATGCTATGCTACATTTCTCTATTTGTGTGTAAGGTCCCTGCAAAATATTGTTTTCCTCTGCATGTAACAGCATCATTTAGACTACATTCACAGTGCATTCAAAGATGACCCAAATGTAACAGTTTTTGCACACGTGACCTATGTCAGATTCTTATGACAGGTGCATTAATGAGCCTATGAGAGAGAGACTGTTGCAGAATGCAGAGAGCTAAAACACTGAGGAAAGGTACGGATTAAATCAGTAACACATAAAACTATCACTAACAAAACAGAAAAAAGCTAAAAGAAAAGCGAACTTAGGAATACATAAAACCCCAAAATGTTACAGATCATGACAGTCATTGATTCTTGACAAAAAAATCACTGATTTATCAACAGAAGTACAACTAACAATAACCTCAATATCACAAGTGACTATAAAATTATACCCAGCTTTTTAATTCCTTGTAGGACTTTGTCCTTTAATACTGAATGTTTGTATGAGACCATATATTGCTCGCTCTGGGAGAAAGAGAAGTCAAGTGTTTAAAATATGATGCCAGCAGTCTTAGCTGCCTGAAAATAGATGGTGCCTCTCTGAGCTTCTGCTCTATATCGTTTCTATGCCGTGCATCATCCCTCCTCTGCCTCCCCTGTGGAAGCTTGACGTGACAAATAGCTGGATCTGCACTTTTCTGCAGCAAAACTAACACGCCCCTCATCATCGCTGGGTGCAAATTTGATCAGAACACACCCAGAATCCCCCAGCTGCTTGATGATGAATTGGCATATTAGGAACAATGTTTATGCATCAGGCCACAGCCCCCCTAGAAAATGGCAGTAAATTGCCTCTCAGACAAATCTTTGGTCTGGGATTTCAGGCGATGAATTGCACCTCCTTCCTGGATCCCGTGTGTTCCAGGAAACTTTGTTGAAGAAGCCAGATGATATCCCTAATCAGTTCAGATTGGATGGTTGTTTACTTTGAAATTAGTAAATTTCTTGAAAACCAGGCTTAGTTTGTTTTCAAAAGCTCTGGATCTGAATGTGCAAACTTTTGTGTCACTCAACAGGACATGTTATTAAGTTGAGCTTGGCTGGGATGTCTAATTGTCATCTTTAACTTGGGACATTTGGAAAAATGCATAAACAAATTACAAAAACTGTTTTTCTTCCTGTTACATTACTGTTTCAGGTGTCAGTTTCCACTGAGAGAGTGAGTTTGTGAAGTCAAGAGTTGGACTCAGCTGTTCATATAAATTTCAGAGGAATTATCATCAGTGGAAGCTGATCGGCCCGGCCTGGTCCTGGTCCAGACTGAGAAGCGTCCCAATGAAAACCAATAGCCCTGGGCTCATATAGAGCACCAGCGAGAAGACAGAGGGAACCATAAAAGGAGCAATAAAGCTAATGCGATAGAGAAAATGGCTTTCTGAATAAAGGTGTGATGAAAGCCATGCCCCTGAAATCTGGGTGTGCAGGGCTCTGCAGAGGTGACAGTCTGATGAAGTTTATATTGGATTTTCTGAAAGTTAAATCAAAGTAACCTTAAAATACCACTACTCTTGTGTTAGATATGAAATTGATCGGCAGTATGTGTTCATAAGCTGAATAACACTGGAGGAACTGGCAATAATGTCTGCCTGTATATGAGTAACATCCCAAAGTTAAAGAAACAAGAAGACATGACAAGAATTGGTTAATAGTTGGATTCAGCTAGTAGGCATGTAGGTATGTTAAAGTGAAGCATAAGACACAATAAAACCATATAAAGCACCTGCAACAAAATGAAAAAGGAAAGATACTTTTTTAGGTATTAATTTGAATACATGGAGAGTTTTTCATCTTTCGGGTGAAATTAAGCACATACAGTATGAAAGAGTTATGGGTTTCACTAACAGTGGCCTGAAGATTGTTGTTGCAGTAATGACAACTGGTGGACTCCAGCTGTGATGAAACCATGAAGCTAAAGGAGCAAACTGTCTGGGAACTCCTAAAGCAGTAGACAGGCACTGAGCTAGAAACGTAAGAAAACTTGAATGTGGTAAGAATTTGGGGAAGGACTTTTTGTTGGTACGCTGCCTGATGGCTCAAAAATAGGAAACAGGGACCATTCATGGGTGCGTTTAGTTTTCCAGGGTATAAGCCAAACTTATTTATACAAGTCAGAACCAAAGTAGAAAATGATGTCTCGCTGAAGACAGCCAGAACCCTGCTGGGTCGATAAACTTTATTGTCACAAACTGGGCTCTTCACAGAGCTTTTAAAGGCCTTCATGAGTGCCAGTTTGCTTGGTATTTCTCTTAGACATTTCTCTTCACTTTCTACACCTGGTCATACAGAAAACATTTTATTAACAAACATTTGAACTGCAGTCAGCAAAATCACCCATTTTTTGTGTTGTGGGTGAATGTTGTGTTATCCATTAATGCCCAAGTTTGGCATTCCAATATAATGTCATCAGTTTTTAACATGTTTTTACAACTTCTAAGCAAAAAAGATTATTAAAAGTCTGAACATAACTGCAAAAGAAATGTTAAAAAAGTGATACAGTTAAAAGTAATGGGAAAAAACAGAAGACCTTCATCACACATAGTATTTTTTGCTTTCACTTCTTACAGCAAAATGTCATGCCAGTTTGTTTTTATATATAAATTGTATAATGTTTTATGTAGTCCAGGGACGCTACATTCAGTCATTCACCGATGCATTAACCCACTAACGGTCACATGCTACGTTGTAGCCACAGCTATATCATACATTTTTGGGGAAGACACCTTTTTGTCATAATTTCATATCTGGTGGGCATGTTTCCTGTCATTCAGACGGCGTGGAAATCTCGCTCATTGTCCGTTTAAATACAATCACAAAATGCCCACCAGTTTGCAACCAGCATTCATCCCGCCCCTCTCCATCCCTCTGCTTGTGTTTGCAGGTTTGCATCTGAATCACGGGGCTGGTGGGGGCCCAGCACTCGGCCACGTGGACCAGATTGATGTCATTGTCTCGGCACACTGACCTTTGCTGTAATACCCACGGCAGACATCACAAACTCTCACATCAATTTAGTCCAATTGGATGTGGCATGTCTTGGCTAACTCAATTTGTGGAGAAATGCACCTGTCTCTGCCTTCCCTCCCTATAGATTTGCTAAAGGGAGGGGGGAGGCAGAGAAAGGGAGAGTGAAGGGAGAGCTTTTGGAGTGAGATGCTCCTGGTCTATTCCCTGTCTCCCTCCTCACCCCTAGAAACACTCACCCATATGCATATAAACACCAACTTCTTTTTTTTCCTCTATCCCTCAGCTCTTTTCCCTCGGCCTTACTTTGCAGATGTACCATCTCTGCACCAACATACGGCCCTAACAGCCAGTGTTGGTTTGTTTGCCTCTGTGTGTGTTTTCCAAGGTCTGGGCTGAGCGTCTGGGAGGAGCAGAAGGAGAGCCATTAGCCCAACAGTAATCAGATTAGAGAGACGTTAAAGGGGGATGTGAATTTAAACAGCCAGCAGAGAGAACAAGAGGAAAACTTGGAGGTGTTATTAAGGTTGTTCATTACTCATACGCCCTGGATGTGCATGTTTATGTGCAGCTTATGATAAAGTGTGGCTTGCAAGGTGACTTTTGTATGCAGCTTCTATGCATTTGAGCAGTGGAACAGTTTGTTCCCAGAATATTAGTTTATTGTATTATAATGTTAAAAAATAGTTGAGCAATGGTTTTCAGTCATTTACAGGTCAGATTTACACTATATACTGTCATTCTTTACTAAACCAACATGGAGCCAAAACTGACACTAAAATATCTCTGCAGAGGATCAAGGAAAGGGATTTAGTTTTGATGCAGTGAAGTTTTGGTGTATACTCGGCATGAACAAGGTTAGCTGTTTTTACTCAGGTAATGCATTACATCAGTCTGTGTCCTCAGAGAGAGGGGGCTCCATCTGTGTGTTTAAGAGTGTGTGCTTTATGCAAAGTGTTCAAGCTGTCAAAGATGAATAATATGTGTTGGGATCTGAGCATTAGGTAATGAACAGCATGCTATGAGGTGAAGCACAACACCTACCAACCGCCCCCCCGCCTTGCACACCCATACTGTTTACTTGTAAACACTTTCCTTGTAAGGACCTGCATTTACTCCCTTCTGGGTTATTGAAGATAAAAATCTTACTCGGTGCCTAAAAATACAGAAACGTAGAAAAAAACATGCTAATTGGCTCGTTTGGAAATTCTCGGAGGTAAAACTGAAGATGATGTGTCTACAAGTGAGACTGGATCTGTTGCTGAGCTTAACACCCACATCAGAACATTTTGTTAAAATTTGTTGATTTATTTTTTTAATAACTCCAAGGATACATACATTTTTATGGTTATTTTGTTGTTAAAGGTTTAACAGTCAAAAGAGTTCAGAGAAGAGAGAGTTCAGTGAAGCCACATACTGAACGTCCATCCGTCCATCCGTCCATCCATCCATCCATCCATCCATCCATCCATCCATCCATCCATCTATCTATCTATCCATCCATCTTCTTCTTATGCTTATCTGGGGTCAGGTTGCGGGGGTAGCAGCCTAAGAAGGGAGGCCCAGACGTTCCTCTGCCTGGCCGCTGATTGAACTGTGTGTGTAAATGTCCTGTCTGTTACAGCGCTGTGCAGATCGTAGCTTTACTGTTCACAGCGAAACAAAATAGTTAGATAGGTTGAAAAATAATTCACTGTTTGCTTTTAATCAACACACTCAATCAAAACTATGATTGAGGGATGGTTAAATATATGGTCATTTGTGACTGAAACTGTATTATATTTGTGTTTTTTAATACATGCTCATGTATTTTAAACCCTGTAGTGCCCATGTCAGCTGATCCAGAGACTATAGCTGAAAATTAGCCTTTTTGGCTAAGCTAGCATATCAATGTGAACTGTCTTTGTATTTTTTAAACATATAAACAAACATCATTGGTTCAGCAGTGCAAGTTTGATGATAGACTAAACAGGAATCCTTTTCCAACCTGTTCCATTAAGAAGTGTCTCTATTTTCATAAAACCACACATGGCTGAAGTCCAGTACTCTGTCTTCAGCAGGATGTGGCCAATTTGTGTTGAAGGCACAGACAGTGTCTTTTAACATGACTAACTGTTGTGATCCTGATGTATTTTCCCCTTAAATCCTTTTGCTTCTGTCTAGGGACAGTAGAGTTTTAATTGATATTATATTAGATAATAACACCACTGAATTAGATCTGTTTTGTATTTATGTTTGACTTGATAAAATTCCTTTTTGTCTATAACACTGAAACAAATACAATGATTTCACTGTATCAAGATATTAACTAAAAAAATTGAATTCTTTGAAGTTGGTTGTTAATGAAATATTGTGGTTTGGGCTTTTTTAGTGTCCATAAAGGGCTGCTTGCAAGTGTTACTAGAAGCCTCGGGTAAATATCTGCCAAAGGCAAATACTCATTTGGCTCAGAGAGAATATGTTGCAACAAAATGTAGCATTAGAACCGCATTGCATAAATTCACAACTCTAATAAGAAGTCTAAGCTAAAAGCTCTCCTTTGGAGAATGAACTGATGTGAGTTTGCATGCATTTTAATAAAGAAAAGGTCAATATTTCATTTTCATAACATCCTTACTCTTTCAAACCCTTTTCTCTACCCACACGCAATACAGATTTACATCTCATTTAACTATTTTGAAAGACATTTAAAGCCATGTACAAAAATGTTGAGATAACATTCGGAGGTCTTATAGATTTTGCCTGCAGTGGTATTGACAGGTGAGTCAATAAGCCAGCAGGGTAAAGACAAAGCTAACCTTACTATTCACTTAATATCGACTTGAGTGGAGTCTCCTGGAGATCACAGTGGAAAAAGCAATGCAAGGCAAAATACCAGAAGGCTCTGCATGATGTTCCAGGTGTTCATGTGATGACTGATGAAGGAAGAACTGTTGCAACATGACTCACTTTAACACCAGGTGTGTGCATCATAAACTGAGTTTACAGATTTAATTTCAAAAGAAGCAGTTCTGTGTGCCCTATGTTTACTTTCTAACATTTTATCTAGAAGTCTCTTTAGTATTTTATAACCTGTAACAGAACCTAAATGTTATCATAGCTCCAGTAAAAGTAAATAAATGATTTACCATTGATCTCCAGCTGAGGTATAATCCAGTAGTAGTAGGAACAGTGGAAAATAATGTGGTGCAGTCTTTCTGCAAACTCATTCAATACACCCATAAAATAGATAATTTATCTCAAAGTCATGTGGGCTAAAGTTTTCTTTAGATTTTTTTTAATACTTATTCTTTAATTTATATGAACACTTTTATCAAATAATGCCAAACTGCAATAGAACATAAATTCTGGAGATCTCAGGGCTGACAATTCACAATCTGGACAGCTATGGAAGTGTGCTATGGCAATTTAAAGATACAGAATCATAGAGTTATACGTTTCTTGTGTTTATTTGGAGATGTGGACTCATAATAGTGTACCCACCCAGTTTAAGCATAAATTAAAAGTTTGTGTCTCCTGCTGAACTGTTGACCTTTGGGATTGTTTTGTTGATTTGTTTACATTACAGCCACAAACTCTAATGTGTTTTACTTAGTTTTTGAGTTGTAGACCAACACACTGCATGTGGCACATGGTTTTACAGTGGAATGGAAGTAATGGATTTAATTTTTTGTTTCCAAATACAGATCTGAAAAGTGTGGTGTGAATTTTGGTTAAATGCTCTTTGTTCTGCCACCTTTAAATGAAATCCAGTACATCCAACTGGCTTCAGAGATCACCGAATTTGTAAACAGACTTCATCTCAGTATGAAACTAACTGTTTTTTTGAAAGTGTCAGAAATTTGTTAGGGAACATTAATGAGTAAACAGCTTAAAAAAAGACTAAGGAAAGCAGGTAAGATATAAAGTTGTGGAGATTTTAAAATCAAAATTAGGATATAAAATAAGATCACAAGCTCTCAGCCCCTTACAGTGCTCTGTTCAATCCATCAGCTTTTAATTGTGTGCTCCACAAGTTTGGTATTTATGGAAGACATCATGCAGAGCCAAGGAGAAAGGAAGAAAGACGAGAGAAAGAAATCCTTTTGGATTTCTTCAGCAGGAACAGGGAAGATGAATAGAGTTGATAGGCAGATGAAAGGAGCTAAATATACATGGTAACCCTGGAATATAATCTGTTGGAAGTTGTTAAAGAGTTTAAATAGGGGAGGAAATTCACCTTGAAGCAAAACAATAACAGTAAACATGCAGCCACAAATACAATACAGTAGCTTATAGCAAACTCCCCTATAATAACAGCAAACCAAAATCTAAATCCCATCAGAATCTGTGGTAAGACTTGAAAATTAACCTCATAGATGCCCTTTATCCAACCTGTTTGACATTGAACTGCTATGCAAAGAAGAATTGGCTAAGAAATGTTGTGCTCCAGACGTAAAAAGCTGGAAGCAACATAAGACATGCAATTTTAATTTCAGTTATAGATGGATCTTCAAGGTTTAACTCAGAGATCTGAAAAAAAAACCTCAAACTACTGAAAATTGCTCTTATTTGTAAAAATGTTGAAAACCAAAAATAATTTCCTTTCCCCTTCACAATTATTTGTGTTGGTTTATCAGATTATATCCAAATGAAAAACGCAGAAGTATGTGGTAATGTGACGAACTGAGAAAAGTTCAAGACATATGAAGTCTTTTCCCCTGTGCTTCTTTGAATAATAATCATAAAACTAAATATTTTTCTCTTTATCTTGAATTAGATTTCTTTTTTTTTTTTTTTTACTTAAAAACATTAGAATAAATTTTCTGAAATGTCTTCATTCCTGGCTGATTGGTAAAAGTTAATCAGTCAACTGGTATTATTCATCTTAGTTAATCACAGCTCAATTTATCAGGTCCTTTGTTGAACATGTTACTAAAGGAAAATAAATGGATTTTGGGCCAACTGTCCGGCCGCCCTGCTCCAGAGGGCATGAGGTCAACCAAATAAAGAAAAGTTTACTAAAGCATGAGGAATGTATGGTGCGTTCAGAAGAAATCCACTTCATAAAACATATCTGAGGTTAGAAAATATCATGGTTGAAGTTCATTGAGTAAAATTGCTGATACAGTGCAACTGAAGACAACTATTTTTATTTTCTAAAATCTCAATTTACTTCTCAGCACAGTATAAATCAGCTTTCTGTTTAATATATATGATGTAAAAAAAAAAGGAGTATTATTATTAACTAAAGTGTAAAACCCACCAGCTGTTATGTTTTATGTTAATAGGAGAAACCTGTAAAAGTTTGTAAACTGACACCTTGTAAAATTATTTAGTTTTGTATCAAAAACATTTGGTAAAAATTTCATCTGAAATCACAAACTGAAAATGATAATTTAGGTTTTTAAACTGGCAGTTTGTGCAGAGGTTATCTAGAGTTTATAATGGTGGATTAGATAAGATAGAAAATAAGACAATAATAGAAAAGAGAACATGATCAATAAAATATTGTTTTTTTTTTTTGTTTTTGTTTTTTTTGCTGGTTTTACATACTTCACTTACCAGAGAAAATATGATCTACCTTGAATTAATACTGCATGGTAATGGGAGTACCCCTCAGGAGTCCCTCTGATAGCATAAAGCTACAGGCTGAAAATACACAAGGAAAAAAGAATATCGTTTCCTAAAGATTTATCTCCGTCATTTTTAACCTAACATGAGAGAGTGGTCATTAACTCCTGCAGCAGATTCAGTCTTCATCCATATTTCTTTCTCAAAGACAGCAGGAATTCTGGGAAATGTAGTGAATCATCAGCTGAGGTAGACGTAAGAAAGTTTTCCTCACCTGGAAGAATAAATTACAGCCCATTATCACAAAAATTTAATCTGCTGAGAGTTAGTTTTGTTTAAACAGAACAGCACATATGCACAAAGCCATATAAACTATATATTTTTTTCTTTCTTTTGTTTCCAGCCAAAGGTCCAGTCAGTGACCTATTCGAGCCACATAGCAGAGTGACCCCTGTGCCCCCTCACACCACTGCGGCGACCCGTCCCTTTGCCTCGCTCCCCTCCAGAATGCTGAGGCATCACTGCTCCTGAGCACACAGTCCAGCAGCACCCCCTGACCCCGCGCTGTCCCCCATTATAGAGCAGTCAGAAAGCTTTTAGGGGCTCCGGTAACGCTGAAAGATTGATGGCGTAAAACAGGGTGGAGGAGGGGGGAAGAGCAGGTGGTTAAGAAGAGAATGTCCTGCTTAATGGGTTGCCAGGAATGTAATTCAATAATTATGAAAAGTGACTCAGGAGAGCTGGCTGGACGGATGGATGGCTGGATGGCTGCTGAGGGAGGCGGGGAGCTCGTCCAGTCTTCAACATCCTGAAGCGACAGAAGCAGGTGAGCAGATTTCTCGCTCCCAGTCAGTCTGTAATTGTAAAGAATAGTCAAATACAAACAGTATGTGACCTGCATCATTATTAAGATATGATTTTTATTTTGTAGTGTTAGACTTCCCTGACATAATTTACCTGAAATATAAAAAACTGTTATTATTTTTTTTTTTAATCAAAATAACACCACTCATTTAATTGTGTGATGATAAACAGTTAACATAGATTAAACTTTTTGATGTGGTAACACGAACTGTCCAAGAAAGTAAATACAGGCCCTAAAAGTTCCTTGCAAAAAAAAAAATAAAATCTTTACTCAAAGGTGCAAACATCACAAGAAAATATTTTGGATTTGGTTTTTAATCTCACAGAGTATTAAAATGCAATTCCTGTCCTATTCGGGTTATCTTTAAAAATCATTTTTTAAAAATCCTATTTTTGTAGATAAAACTTTTATTAAAGTTACTCTAACTGTTATTAATTATAATTAGATTACTGAAAGTGAATAATTATGCCACTGTATGTAAAGCATATATCAGAATAAAAATAATATTTTTATTTTATCTTTAATGTAATAAATTAATTTTCTCACAAGAAAACACTACGTTGCATAAAATAGCCATGCAAAGCAGTAATTTATATTCATGGTTTAACTGTTATATAAGTGAAAAGTTCAAATGTCTGAGGTGAAAATTGTTAAAATTGTCTACAGCTTGGCACTTTTAATATGTTCAGAAAAAGCATAGTAATACAGATAAATAGCGATTCAGGATATTTTTTACTTTGTGCTAACCACCAATAATCAATTTTAAAAAGTTGTAAAAGCATCATGTACATGTACATTTTAAGATTTAATTTATGACCAGGTACTGTAGTACTGCTTTCCTTCACTGTAATGCACCTTCTAATTGAATTAATTAATTTACTGTTACTTACAGGATGACAGCTGACGTGAAACACCAAATTATAGTGAAGTTCATGACTCATCAAAGGACGGGATAAAACCATCCTGGAGTTTGAAGATGATTCAGTGGTTCTTTCAGTTTCATTCCTGCTGGCTTACTGTGCTCAGCCACACATTCTTCCATTGTCAGGTGAGTTATCCTCCTCTGAAGAGAAAGATCTATAGATGTGCACCATCTCAGATAACAGTTTTGGTTGAAGATGCTTGAGAGAAAACCACTCTGGATATAATAAGATGTAAGATCAGCTGATGTTGGCTTGTGATGTTTTCACTTCAGTTCTTTTAGTGCCTCCTGCCTGCACTTAGTAAAGCACTTTGTAATTGCTGATTTTGAGTGCAGTTTACATTAGATGCTGAAGACATATGCAAGGCTCTTTTTTTTTTTCAAACTGAGCCCATTAGCTAGTGAAGATGTTAAATCATCTGATACATTTCAGAAAGTTAGCCAGACAAGGGAGCAGTGGTTTGTTTATAACACATGTTGGAGCATCCAGGCCTTCAGCATCCTGTTGTCACTCCAGATCTGATGGCCTTAGCTGTTTTTGTAAAAGTAAACTCTTGATTATCTAGTGAAACTAGCCCTGCAATACCTGCAAATATGAGTTAAATAAAAACATGTGAAAAAAATGTGGAAAACTTTGGGTAGCTACAAATTTAGCTTACTATCCTCAAACCTACACAAAGCGTAACATGTTCAAAACATCTCTATAACAAAATGCATTACAAATTTAATAGGTGAATAATTTTCTTAAGACTTCAACGTTTGAACTAAGACATTTCATCCATTGTGCTTTAAAAATATAAAACATATACACTCAGTTTACCTTACATGCATGGACCAAATTGCATTTGCATGTAAAGTTTTGAGACAGACAGCACACTTTCCACAGTCTGCCAGGTTCTCATAGAGCCTCAAATAAATGCTGGATTTAAGGACTAGTGGAATGCCTGTTCATCTGGGTTGGTGTAAGTAAAGTGTTGATGAGAGAACCAGCCAAGAGGGGAGTTGTAACTCTGGAGAATCTGTAGAGATCTGTATCTCAGAGAGGGGTCTCTATTTTTCGTCCACTTCTCAAGTCTGGTCATTGTAAAGAAGGACCAGAGGAAAGCCATTATTGAAAATATTTCTTTTGGGTAAAATGGCATTTTCCTTTCCCCTGTTGCCACATGTGAACAACTGCTACAAGGTTAGCAATCAGCTTTCTACTGTATCTGCCTGCTCTGGATGAGGAGTTGCAGACAAATCAAAGATTTAATTGTATGCATTTACTTGAAGAGAAAACGTTTTTCCAGTTAGATTAATAAACAACACCTCACTGTTTAATAACTGGTATTGAGCTGGAATGTATTGAATTTCAATACATATAATTGGATTTTTTTATGTATATGTATGGCTATAAATTAGATCTGTTTGTATTAAATTAGATTAAAAGTGCAGTGGGACAACATTTACTGTAAGTTGGTTACAGTAAATGTAACCAACTTACTTAAATTAACTTAAATTAACTTAATCAGAATCTCAGTAAAACACACAGAAGTTTGTGGCTGTAATGTGAACACATGTGAAAAAGATTCAAGGGATGCAAATACATTTGCAAAGCACTGTTAATATAGTGTCTTTTTTTATTTTTATGTTTTGGTCAAACATTTCTTGACCAACATTTGTAGTTTTATTTAGATTTGTTACTATTCTGAAACTAGTTTCTTTCCCAACTTGGAACATGACCTCAGTGCAAACTGCAGGAACTTTGGAGTTAAAATGGTCAAAGTTCACATTCTGATAACGTTTACAAGCACAACGTCATATCTCAATGACAATATTTGCACAGGTTTCCTTCAATTTTTCTAGTTCTAGTTTTCTTGCCTCTTTCTGTATGTTTTTGCTCATTGCTGATTCTACATTACTTTTTTGTCTCATTAGATGTTGAAAGATTTCCTTGTCTGGAATGTCTGTAGTGCTTTTCTAAATTCAGGAAAGTGCTAATGTAATATTCCAAAGCACAAAGACAAATGTTCTCGTTTTTTATTGCTTGCAGGGCTTCTGTTGATGTTTTCTTCAACTGTACACGTCCTCCTTTCCTCATTTCAGTATGTACCCACTTACTTACCACATTTACCAGACACACAATAAAGTGTCTACTGTGAAAGAGCAGTGTTTTACAGTTTTGATGTGATTTGCAAACTGTAGCATATACATCTGACCCCGGCATGTCAATAAAGCCCTTCTCCAGTTGGTGAAAGTCTTTTATTCTACTCCTGCTCATCTTTCATCTGCTGTATTACATCCCTCCTCTCTCTATCCAGGGTCTACTTTTGCTCTGTGTCTTCTTCCTTTTGTTCTCCAAGATGTATTGATAATTTCCAGCAAAAATACGATTTCGGGTTATTCTACAGAGCTAAAAATCTAATAGCAGACTCCTCAATTGAATTGTGCTTTACCGGAGTGGAGAACAATAAACAGGGAGGAGGGCTCCACTTCCAGACGCTCAACATGAGATTATTGTTCAAAAGAGATCTGATGCGATTACAGGAAGCAATAGATGATAATTACATCAGAACATGACTTTTCCTCAGCGAACACTTATATTCATCTGTGTTATGCATTGGCCCAAAACTGAAATGTGGCAATGCACTAGATGACATGCCCCAGATGCTGTCATCAAGAAGGGAGGTGTGTGAAGTCAGCTTGCGGTCATGGGACCATCTCTGATGTTTGAAAGACTTCTGTCTCTAAAATGCAACATAGAAATCCACTCAGCCCTAACATAAACTACAAAATCTAAGTCCTCAACTCTTCCTTTCTAAACTTACTGTCCTTTTTTCGAAAACTGACTTTTTGTATGTTTGCTGGACATAAGGGTGATACACAAACAATAAAATCTGTTTCTCACCTGGTCTGTATGTATAATCAGACACACATAACCTCAAGAAAAGAGAATATCACATATTTATTCAACCACAAAGCAAATACAGAAATTTGTAGTGCACGAAGCAGCTACATGTTGGCAATTAAATGTTTGGGTTAGCTCACTAGCAGCAAACGTAACTAACTCCATAGAAATTTGTCAGAATATCTGCTCCTGTGCCATCAAGATTGCTGTTAACACAATGACAGGAAGAAATTATATCAGCAATTATGTTGGAGAAGTAAGTGATGTGGCACTTAGATTTGGGAAATACTGTAAGGCCGAACTGGTTTGGTGTCCATCATTGACCTAATTGAACGGTTTTATCATAAGAATCTCCCCAGGAGTTGACCTTGAAGCAGACTCACCCCAAGCTCCAAGCGTGTTCAGAGAAATTGCAGAAAACCCAGATGCTCCATCTGAGTCTCACAATTTATACAATTTCAAATTCATGACCATTTCATGGAAAATGTCCATACAATTATAGCTTCTTAGGAGGGGTTCGACAAGTAAGACTCTTCTCTCATGAAAGAATATGGCGTGGTGTATTAGGGTTGCACCACTGTAGTGGAATAAATCGCAGTACTACAAACCCCTTTGTAATACTGCAAATTTGTATGAATGTACTTCATACAAATTTTAATTCAGAAATACTTTATTAATCCCAAAGGGAAAATAAATGTCATTATAGCTCATTAATTCAGATTCTTCAGAGTTATTGAAGATGGTGATGGCTGTTCTCTCTTGTAGGGGTCTGTATTCTGACACTTCGTCTTCAGCACGTCAATTTCAAATAAAGTGTATCCTAAAAAAATTCTAGGGAAATTACTGAAGTGTGAAGATCTCAGTCAGTTGATGTCAGAGTTTTAGATTGACACAAATAAATGGCTAACATGGGGCCTGCGAGACACAGGCTATTTTTTTCTCTCAGCAGACCTATAATTTCACAGACCTATGTTGTTAATAAAAATGGCCTCAGAAAGAGAATTAATTAATTGTTGATTATGTTCAACACACCTGTTGGCTAATTCATACTTGCAAGAGTCAGTTGCCAGAGATCCCAGCGTAGTTAAAACCTGTAGTTGAACAGCGATGGCATGGTTCCAGCAGGCTGGTCTTTCCAATACTGGACCCAGTTCTGCCTGGAGATCCAAGAGCAATACTCTAGGGAGTCTAAATTGGGGTATTAAACAGTAATCATCGTGGGTCAGGAAATCTAGGTGATCCTTGAAAACATGTTCCTTCTTGATTCTCCCATTTACAAGGTTTTTCATCAGATGGATGCCAGTGCCTCCATGGAGCGGCATTATGCAGGAGTGCCACAATGGTATTTAAATATTTACCGCAATCAGTCTGATTGCCACACACATTGACATATTTTTGTGCTAATCTATGACACATGATTATCTGGGGAGTGGAATGTGATGGTAGAAAAACTCTAATGAAATGTTGTGCAGACATTTATTTTAGATTTAAGTTGGCTTTCAGACCTTTTTAATGCGAAGGGTACTTATCTAAGTAATATTTTTTTAAGTAATTTTTTATTCTAAATGTTTTAGGGGTTGAAATGAATATTCTTCAGATGCAATGGGTACACACCCTCTTCATACTTATCTAAAATGTGTTCATCTGGTCTTATGGACCTTTGCCTTGGAGACTATTTCTGTGTGTCTGTAGTTGTCCTGTTAAATCTCAGTGCTGCTTTTGACACAGTTGATCACAGTATTCTCTGAGAAAGGCTTGAACATGCTGTAGGGACCAATTCAAATCTAATTTAACAGATCACATTCCAGTTTGTTCATACAAATAATAAATATTCATCACAGTTCAGGTTTACTCGTGGAGTAGCATTTTTTACAAAATAAAAAACTGAAAAGTGTAGTTATTATTTGTTGTATCTAAAGTCTCTAACTGCTACAATGGTTAACATGACTCTGCTGCCCAACTCTAACAATCAATGTACCCAGTGGCGCAAAACGCATATATGTACATATATGTACGCATAGGGGCGCTGCACTAGAGGGGGCGCAAAAAACGATATGGGAATTTTTTTTTCTAGCCAGCATTTTATGTACTTACCTGCTGTTTGTGTATGAAATGATCAATAACAGAGGAACAGCACTGAATAAGCGTCCCTCCCCTCCTGCCAGCCGATCTCCCTCCCATGCAGGTAGCTTGGGCACTTCGAGAACGCGCTCAGGCGCGTTTCGTTTTTCTTTTAAATTTGAATTGCTTTTCAAAGTGGTTGAAAGACAGTAGGTAAGTAATGTCAGTGTATCAACAAGAGAGTTGTAAATATTCAGGTTAGCTTAAGCTAGCCTAAAATGACAGGTGGTTGTTGTTGTCTCGGCCCCTTATTGAACCAATGGGATGCGATTTATTCCGTATTGCTATTAATGTCTGATAGACACAACTATCACACAGTGTAATAATAATGACCAAAACAAAACACGGGAAATATTAAGGGCAGTTAAATTGTCGTTGCGGGACCTAAATAGGACCCCCGCCTCCCCCACGAACTGAAGCTCTTGTCACGGTTGCTTAGAGACGGACACTACGCGGCCGCGTTGAGCTGCTATCAACCCGCGTCTTCTAAAAATGTCCACCGATACTTCACCGTCCTTAGAAGTAAAATCTCTGGCAAAAATACAGACGGTAGTGGGAAGACTCAGGCTAAACAATCACAGTAACGTTTAATAGGGGCATTAAAAAATGTGTTGACGATATTCAGGGCGCACAGTGGGTTGTTGATATCAGACGGAATGGGTCAGGAGAGGAACACCGGAGGCCCGTCGGAACCTAAAGAACCAGACATCAGTCACTTCATCCCTCAATCATCTCCTGAGACCGAAAAATAATATAAATGGCAATTTAAAGAACAAATCATGCAAATAAATTAATAGTAAATAAATAAATGTTGTGAAGAGCACATTAAAAACGTTTGTTAGGATTGTGTAGGAAAAATGTTGATATCTTTTATAAATAGTGTTTTGTGGTCAATATTATTTCATCATTTTGTTAATGTGGGTTGCCAGTTTGGATAAGGTTTCCTACCAAGCTATAAGAATGGTAGAAAACATGCTAACAAAATGCCTCAGAGCTGCTGCCCATAGGCGGTTCTAGACACGGGCTAACAGAAGTGGCTCTTTGGCTCATATACTAAATGATGAAATATTGCCCTGTTTTTGTTTCACTGTTTCTTTAATTGCTCTGTAGGCAGCAATTTATTCACATATATGTACATTTGTTATTATTGATACTTTAATTTAGGATGAGTTGTACAAGTTTATGTCATTGGGGCGGGGGGAGTTCGCATACACCTCAGAAAGTATGTAGTTGCACCCCTGAATGTACCAAAGGAGGGGCTTACCATATTTATGTGGCTAGTTGATCCCAAACATGAAAAAAAGTTATATTTTTAAATAACGTTTTAAAACCCTTAATTAAACAACAAGAAATGTAGCATTTTTACAACTTTACTGTAGTTGTAAACTTTATATGGAGCAGATTAATAAAGTGCTGAGTTATTTTTTGTAAGGCGCTCTGTTATGAATTTTCTCTTTACTCTGGCTCTTTCAGGCCCTCAGTGAATCGACCGCACAGTCGTTGAGTTTGAAACATGGAAATAAATCGCAAAACAAACAAAAAAACAAAGTTGAAGCAATGACCCTGAGCATTTGCCAGACTTTGCTGTTTGGTGAAAAACGAGCCGTGGTGAGGGCCAGGCGGTGAAAGATGGCCGCTTTTACAAGGCAAGACAATGCAAAAGAAAAATAACTAAACTGGCCAACTTTGATGGCCCCTGAATATATTGGGCACTCTGCCTTGTCTGCATTTATGTGTGTGTGTTGTGTGTGCGAGCCTGTAGCAGCGGGTGGGGGGCCGAAGGGTTAAGTAGGATAGAAGGCACCCATACTTCAGATTGGCAGCAAGCTGCCGCAAGGATAATCTAATCAGGGGATGCAATTCAATTAGCCAAGGTTCTCTGGGGCCACAGAGCCAGGCAGCCAGTGGCAGTGCTGCAGCTGAGGGAGCCACTGCCTCCTCAGCTGACACCCCAAAGCTTGCTTTTCCCGGGGCCCTCGGCCGATCCACATGAATGTAGATGAAATTTGAAATATGAAAATATCTAATAATTTATGGAAGTTGTCAGGAACAGCGAACCAAGCTGCTGCAGCTGCTCCAGGTTGAGAAAAGTGGGGGAAGGGGGAAGGAAGGGTGTTAGCTTTCTGTGGAAGTAAACTTGCTTCACAGCTGCTGCTGTGTGAATAATGCTGTTGTAACAGATATCGAGCCATTGAATTGTGACATCACGAGGCCCTGCTGCACTCCAGGATTTCCTCTGCAAAAATGCACTGCTGTTACTTTAAGAAACATTATGAAGTGAACGTAAAGAACCGAGACACAAAAATTATTTTCATATGGGGATACATTAGCACACTAAGAAGTTATGGATTCATTTCTATATGAATACCACAAAAAATGAGAATCATCTTTAGAATTGCGTATTTAACAAAGTAAACAAATGCTTAATCCTAAAAATCAATTAATAAAAAAAGCAGATTAATTGGAACAAGTTTTATGTCTTTATGCATCTTTTAAAATGTTCAACCTGACAGTAGTCAGTTTTTTGTAATAATAAGTAACACATATTTTATTTGAGAGAAAGCTAAAATGTCTTCAAATTTGAAGTAAAACTCCATTTCATCTTCACTCTACCAAACTCCCCTAATGAGGATGTTGAGGACGCCACAGCTACAAAAACTTTTTAGTGAGCACGCATCACTCTCTTCTGAGGATCTTTGCACAAGGCTGGTGTTGGCTTTGTTTTAATATACCTTGTTGATAATTTAGCTTACAATATATTTTCTTAGCAGTTCCAGTTTAGAAATCTGCAGAAAGAGTTTAAAAATAATTTTAATAGAATCATACATAAATTCCAGTGGATCCTAGTTATCAAACAGTACAAAAAACAGTACATTATTTTAAATACAAATTAGTATTAAAGAAAATGTGTTTTATCCCTTTGACCTTTCAACCTGTGTCATGGAATGTATTTGGTTTGGAAACTTTCAATCATTTTGAAATAATTGTTACTCTTAAGAATGTACACATGGCGAACATTAATGCCAGCCAAGATCACCTTGCTAATTGCGAATCTAAGATGCTTAAAACTCCATGTTAATCCTTACAACTTGCTCTGCAGACATTTTCTCTCCTCTATTTAATCTGTGTCACAGGGCTGTGACATGCAGCTTTACAGAAACAAATAAGAAGCTGATGAGAGCTAGAGCGGAGTGGGAAGGGTGAAGGAGGAGTAGCAGGAGGAGAGGGAGATAGAATGAAAAAGACGGAGAGAGAACCTGAACAGCAGAGAGAGAGAAGCTCGTAGACAGATTATTGCTCATTAGACGCTGTCTTGCACCATACCATTATGTCAGGAGGAATCCTTTTTCATTTGCACAAATTTGCCTGGAATTTTTCTTATTTAGCTCAGCCTCCATTATCAGAGCTGGAAATCAGATTAGCCTATGATTATTCTCTGGCTCGCTTGCCAACATTTCCCCGTGTGGCCAACGCCAGTGGCTTGGATTTGTCTTGGCCTTTTGTTAACCTCTGCCCACCAACAACGCACAGCTGTAATAGGGAGTAATAGCTCCATCTGAGAATACACTGTAATGGATGTGTTCACACTGCAGATAACCATGTTTCAACCTCATTTAATGAGACAATAATATGGATGCAAAATTAATCTGCATATGGAGATATGAACCATGGTTTACATGCATTTTTCAATTGATACATTAAACACAAAATTGGACTTTTGATCAAAATAAAACATCTAATTACATTTATATACAAAAAACATCAATATGTTCATATATATAATGATGGAGATATTGAGCGTTTTATAAAGACTTTTAATGTGTTGCGTCAATGATCATGGCTGACTGCAGTCATTACCTTTCAAATACATGTAATATAAACATGAAATTTTGAAAAAAGAAAAAAAAAAACATTTAATAGACCAATGTGCACTGAACAAAAGGAAAATTCAAAGTTCTTTATTAAAATGTGACAAGGATGATCATAAATTTTCTTTATTTATCCAATTATTTATTTAAAAAAATCCTTAAGTTAAAGGATTCCTTGCCTGCTTAGAATAACATTGTACCTTTTGACCAAAACAACCAGATTCATGATTGAAGTGGCAGTACAGTGGCAAAGTTCTTAACACTGTTGTTCCAAGAAAACAATGGATTCAATTTATGGCCATCCATTGCAGAACCAATAATGGATGTCACCATCTATGGAACGATTTTAAAGTTGTTGAGCAATGGGAGCCGTCAGTATCATCACAAGATCATAACAAAACGAAGGAAGCTAAGAAAAATAAAAGCACAAGCATTAGTAATAGCTTGCTCGCTTTAGCCATTGTTTGCATCCAGATTTACCACAACTGGCATCTTCTACAGAATTATGCATAATATTGTGCGTAAAATGTAAAACTAGCTTTTTCTGAAAGTTAGTTAACTTCTGAACATTCTGAATGCAGATTTAGAATCACAAATGAATGTGGCACAGATCAGTTTTTCGGAGAGACTGAAAAGATCAGAATTGGATTTATGAAAAATAAATGGATTTGGGTTTAATTGCCTGCTGTGTAAACATAACCAAAATCTCTTTTATAAAAACAAAATAATCAATAGATGCTGCAAACTGAGCAGCTTCAAAGTGTAATCAACAAACAGACTGGCTAATCATGACAGCTGTAAGGACAAGTGTCTTGTGGGTTTGGTCATTAGAAACAAAAGTCAGTGTGAGTATTTAAAGTCACCTGGTTAAAATAGGAATGTTGGGATAGAAAATTCTGTGACAGGCTGGCGACCTGTCCAGGGTGACCCCGCCTCTCGCCCGGAACGATAGCTGGAGAGGCACCAGCACCCCTCCTGACCCCACTGGGACAAGGGTGTATAGAAAATGGCTGGATGGATGGATGGGATAGAAAATTGAATGCAAATGGATTTCCAGACAAACAGATCAATAAGAATTCAGACCAGACTGTTAAAGCTGGTGTCATCAGTATCAAAATTCAACAAGTGTGTTTTTAAACTAATAACACTTTAAATTAGCTCTTAATAATGATTTGAATATTATAATAGTTTATTTGAACAATTCAGGATGTAACTGCATTTGTCAACATCAAACATCACTGAAGCTTCCAGATGAAGAGAACAGGTGCAGTGGTTTCCCATTGCTAAATAATTACTCCAATTAGGCAATTAAAATCAAGTCCAAAATCAAGTTATAGATACCCCATGAATGAACACCCTCACTAATCACAAATCAATAAAGACAAACGTGACTGTTGAGCTTTCATTAATCTGTTGCTTTTAAACTGCTCACACTGGTTTGGTGTATTTAATTGGCTGTAAAGCAATAAGTCGCAATTTGTTGCTAGTTAGTCAGATTTAGGTTCATTAGTGAATACTATGAGTCGTTGATTTACATCATGAAATGATTATAAAACTTAACAATAGGCGATCAGGCTAAATGCCACACAGCTTTTAGGTGCTCCTGAACAAGCATGTCAGTCACTGCTATCGTGCTATAAACACAGATCTATGTTTATCCTTCCCACTTTAATAAAATCTGTTTCTGCATTTCATTTTTTATCACCACTGCTTTATCTGGACATTAGACCATTCTACCTGGAGCTGTCTGTCTAGATAAACATCTTTGCTTTGAGTCTAAGATAATCCATCCATCCATTTTCTGTTCACCCTTGTGCCTTAATGGGGTCGGGAGGGTTGCTGGTGCCTATCTCCAGCTACGTTCCGGGTGAGAGGCGGGGTACACCCTGGACAGG